>PVLA01008668.1:0-85554 GCA_004027455.1 Hydrochoerus hydrochaeris
AATCAGTCTGGTCAGTGAACCCCAAGTGTACACAAACTGGGGTGAAGATCCCAGCTGCACCAAGCTTTTTTACCAATGGCCTTGAAGAACTTAGTGAAACTCAGTTTCCTCATCAGTAAAATGGGGACAAACCTCATGTCTATTTACAAAAGCCACAAGTGACCCCCGAGCCGGCGCCCTTGAAGGGGTTTAAGCCCGGGATGGCAAACACATAAGTTCAATAGGAATTATCTGTAAGGAGAAAAGGATTCTAAACATGTTTTCTCTCCGTTAGTTTCTCTGGTTTCCAAGGTGCTGATCAAACCTTCCCCTCCAGCCGGAGGTCCTGCTGGCAGAGGGGCTGGGGGTAAAGTTCCGGCTGTGAAACCGTCACAGCTAGAGCTGTCCCCTATCTTTCCTTGACCTCACAAGGCCCTCAGCAATCTTCATTAATCAGGAGCCAGTAGCTGTCGCCCCAGGGGCCACGTCCTCCCCTCCAGAGGACAGTCAGCAAGGCCTGGAGAGGTAGGGTTCTACGGTGGGGTCCTGCTGCTGACTCTGGGGGACGGGCAGGACAGCCCATCATGCTCGGGGCAGGCCCAGGACCAAGACAAGTGCAGCCGAAACATCAGGCGTGCGGAGGCCAGGAAGCTGCTCACGGCGGCTGCAGAAAGGCTCTGTGGCAGAGGGGACTCAGTGTCCTGGCTCGGGCCACCTGCGTGCCACGTCCAGGACCGAGGTGGAAGCGCTCCTGCCTTGCCCTACACAGATGGGTGCTGTGTGATGCTGCCTTGTCCCCGGTTTTTCTTCAGCGTTCAGGCCAGGGCCGGGGGACAGTGTGGTGGCAGCACCAGGGCAGGGGTCGGGGGTAGCAGGGTGCAGGGAACCTGACCCACGCACGTTCAAAACCCAGTTTCCCTACCCACTGCCCAAGGGTGCTGGATAAGATTTTTTTTAAGCTTCTTTCCATCAAAAGTTAGTTTCCAGGCCAGGGATGTAGCTCAGCAGCATAAGCACCTGCCTGGCAAATGCAAGGTCCTGAGTTTGAGCCCCAGCACAAGAAAGAAAGAAAAAGTTTCTGTAACTGAAAAATGGAGCCGGTACCTGGGATCTCGGGGTTCCCAGCGCCCCAGTGGGAGGTGGGGTAGGGTCAGGGCTCTGTCCTCCGGAGCAGGTGCACATGGAGAGGGAGAGGAGGAGAAATAACAAGAACGGCAGCAACGTGGAGAAGCGCTCCTGCCGGTGAGGAGCTGGGTCTGTGAGGACCTCGGGAGGCCACCAAAGCCCGGGGCGCCCCCCGCCCCGGGAGCCAGCGCCACCCGACGACATGACGCAAAGATCTATGTACTCCACGGAGCAAATCCCAGGGCGGAGGGAGCCGCGGAGGGGGGGGGGAGCCTGTCTCCTGAAGGCACTGATGACAAGCAGCTCCTGGCTCAGCCACGCTCAGCCGAGAAATCCGTTATGGATCGGAGTCCACGACCCTGTGTCAAACGTCAGCTCTGGATGCAAAACCAGAAAAATGTCTCCTGAACAGAGACCACAGGTGCTCAGGTACAGAGAGCTTGGAGACGCAAAATCATTCAACAGAAAACAGCACCCACAGAAACAAAGGGAGACAGCTGATAAAGGGTCCTTTGGGGCTATTACGCCTGAAACTATTATAGATGTGTGTGTATAAGTCCTTAGGACTAGGGGTTTCCTTTCCTGTTAAACAAATACATAGCTAAGGAAGGGCTGGATCACAGAGCAGACACTGTCAAACTACTGAACTCTTGATGGAACTGTGAAACTATTTACCGAAGCAGCTGAAGCATCCCGAACTCCTAGCATGGAGGATCATCTGCCCGCTTGCCCGCCCTTGAGATAGCCTTATTTTAACTTTACCAGGACATAGCATAAATAATAAGTAACACAGCAACAAGGATATATTGAGCTGTAAAATCTGCACAAGAATTTTCGGTGTTGATTTTTCCACTGACAATAGCCAGTGCTGGCCAGGGGCAGAGGGAAGAACTCAGAAGTGAATGGGGAAGTGTAAAGCCATGAATTTTCTGGGAGCCAGCTGAGCAGCAGAGAGCAAACACCCTAAAGATTTTCACTGTATTTTAATGAGCAATTCTACTTTTAGAAACATGTCCTAAAAACAAAAATGCATTCAAACACACACACACGCAATGCTACTTGCTTTATTAAGTGAATAATTAAACACCAAATCGTGGAGATGTTACCGAGAGAGAAAATCTGGAAGTAAATCTGCCCCCAGAATGCTGGGCAATGATGGAAATTATTTCATGCAAGAGAACTGCACGATATGGGAGATTGTGGAGGCAAAAGCTGAACTAAGTCCCCCAAACACCAGGAGCAGAGGAACATCTGTGGCCCTACCCTGACACATGACTCCCAAGTCTTTTTTTTTTTTTTTTGTTTTTTTTTTTTATTGGTACCAGGGATCGAACTCACAACTGCGTGCTTGCAAGGCAGGGGCTTATGCCACTGAGCTAAATCCCCAGCCCTTTCCTGAGAATCTCTGGAGGAGTGGATGCTCCGTGAATGGAACCCTGGCCTTCACACTGAGCTACGTCAGCACCTCCAGGCCACCACCTGTTGCTGAGATTAGGAGCTCAGTAAATCCCTGAGTTGCTCAGGCTGAGCTCAAATTTGTGATCCTCCTGCCTCAGTTTCCTCCAGTTCTAGGAATACATACACTCACCACCACACCTTCCTCCTGTGAACCTTGGTATTTTCATTAAAATACAATGAAAACTTTTAAGGTGTTTGCTCTCTGCTGCTCAGCTGGCTCCCAGAAAATTCATTGGTGTTTTCATCCTCCGAAAAGAAAAGGTAAGATCTACAGTGGTTATTCTAAAGACACGGAATTATTGATGATTTATTTTTCTTCTTGTATACATTTGCCAAATATTCTCCTCTAAACTCATATTCACCAGGTGCGGTGGTGCATGCCCGTAATCCTAGCACTTGGGAGGCTGAGCCAGGAGGATTGCTGTGAGTTTGAGGCCAGCCTGGGCTACATGGCCACAACCCACCTGTCTCAAATACATAAAGAAATAATCAAACCAACTCACATTCATTTTGTAACTAGTAATGGCATATATCAATCAGAAGTAGAGTTATAGTTGTATGTGTTCCACTGTGCTATTTTCCTTTAGATAGATAGATTAGATAGATAGATAGATAGATAGATAGATAGATAGATAGGTAGATAGGATTTTTTTGGTCTTTCTGAGACAGGGTTTCATCACGCAGATAAGGCTGGACTCAAATTCACAGCGATCCTCCTGCCTCAGCCTCCCAAGTGCTGGGGCCTTTTTGATATTTTTAGGTTAAACATAGATTAAACTTTTTTAGATTTTAGAAAAACTGAAACGGTAAACATACAATTGTCCTATGACCTAGTCATTCCACTTCTAGGTACAGACCTGAAGGGACAGAAAGCTGAGACTTAGCTCCTTGTGCACTGACTCTCTTGGCACCCCAAGTATCCAAATCAGGTGAACGGAGAATTTTCTGAAAGCCACGGAGAGTTTTCTGCCATTTAAAAAGAAGGAAACCCTGCCACAGGCTGAGGCGTGAGTGAGGTTTGAGAATATTATAAATGAACAATATGTGAATTTTTTATCAATATTTCAAAAAGAGGAACTGTTGCCTATGAATCCAGCTTCTGGGCTTCTCATGAAGAGTTAGAAGCCCCAGGGCCCACATAGAAACTAACAGCCACACTGCACCCTTGATGATGTGCCTGGCCGGCTCCCAGCATGCATCGCAGGACAGCGCCACCGGGCTGGCCTTGGTCCCTCTGTTGGGGTCACCTTCGGAGGGAGACACTGAGGTTACCCCCTCCCCCAGCATCTGGCATGAGGAAAGTTGGCTGCAAAGTGAGTGGCTGGAAATTGCAACTGGTCTTAAGAATCTAATTCCAAGAAAGCTAAATCGAAGGCAGGAGAGCCCCAGTCTGTTGGTACAGCTGCCAGCAAGACACACCTTCTGCCAGCCGGGCACGGGAAATCCCAGCACACTGCAGGCTGAGGCAGGAGGATCACCACAAGTTCAAAACCAGCTTAGGCTACAAAGTGAGTTCAAGGCCAGCCTGAGCTAAACAGGAAGACTTGTCTCAAAAAAAAACACACCCAAGCTGGGCTCAGACTTCTGGTTCTTCAGCCTTCACTTCAGAAATATGAACGTGGTCAAAGTTTGCTTTACATTGTTCTTCTGGGCTTAAGATACCTCCAGAGAGCGCTGTGCTATGCAGTCAGGAGGAAATCACTTCCTCCTCCAGCCCGATACGCCACAGGCGGCGGGATCCACTCAACTCCACAGGTGGTGAACTCAGTCTAGAAAAGGAAGATGGAAGGCTGTCACCCAGCTGAGCAAATCAAATTAGCACCAAGTGCCCCGACTCCTGGGCTCCGTGGCCGCTTGGATACCCTAAGTGCCGAAACTCTGAAGCAGAACTCTCCACTGTTGCTCCTGGGCTTCAGATGCTGCGCACGGCCCCCCAGGCCCAGCCCCCTAGCCCGGACTCCTGACCTGGGGCCGCTTCTCACTGGATGAGCCTCAGTATTATGCCTGCAGTGCCATGCAAATTGCTTCCACCTGCAGTCACACTGGGACGGAAACCCGGCTCAGAAACCAGGAGCAGACTGTACAGACGAAGGAGAGCTGTATTAAGGAGCCTGCCATCACCTGCTGATCAATGGCGAAGCCAAGTTTTGGAAATCGCGATGCACTGAACCTTTACTAGCCCTTTCTTCCTTCCTCCCTCCCTGATTTCACCTTCCTCCTCCTCCTCCTCCACTTCCCCCTGAGAGACTCAGCAGATGGGATTCAGTTAAGGATTTAAAATGGAGATCACCATGGCGTCAATGTGTCCCCCCAAAAGCGTGTTTGGAAACTTAGCTCCAGTACCTACTGCACAGGAGGGAACTGACACAAGGTGATTAAGTCACAGAGTGGAGCCGGATGACGGCTGAGGCAGGAGTGGGGGCCTCTTGGGGGCTCAGCCCTCTGTCTTTCTTGCTCTCACACTCTCGGGGCCTCCACTGCCACCCTCCACGGCAGGACGGTGCAGCCAGAAGATCCTCGCAGATGCCCGTGTCACAGCCTCTGCAACCAGGAGCCAAACATCTTCCGTCCATTTCTGTGGGCCTCGGTGATAGCACCGAGAAATGGACCAAGAGACCGATTCTCTCAGGTTATCCAAGTAACGGTAGGGCGTCGCTGGCTCCCTACACTGAAAGAGGGAGGCCGGAGCCAGGGCCACAGGAGGCAGAAGTGGAAGCAGGTGAGATGTGCTCAGCAGGTGGCAGAGGGCAGGGTGGAGCTTTGCAGGCCGCCTCCTAAGGCTGGGGCTGGCCACGCAGGGGCCTCTCCCCTAAAGCCTTCGAAGGACCCAGCCCAGCTAGACCTGCTTCAGGCTTCTGACCTCTCAAACTGTAACGCAACAAATGTGTTTTGTCTCGAGCTTTCACCAAGTTTTTTCCCTGCGCCCTCTCTCCCTGCTCCGTGAGACCCAGGGTTTTGAGTGTGCTAACCCTGTGCTCTACCGCTGTGCTACACCCCCGGCCAGGCAGCAGTTTCTTACAGCAGCAAGAAGAAACTAACCCAAGGCAGGCACCATGGCTACTCCTGTAATCCCAGCTACCTAGGAGGCTGAGGCAGGAAGATGGCGATTTTAAGGCCCAGCCTATACCAAAATCACTCATTGGGTGATTTCATCCCACTGTTCTCCGGAACAGCCGCTTTTAGGGGAGCATGAAGAGCACCCACTGAACAAGCAGAAGGGTAGTTTAGGATAAGAACACAAAGATACCACACAAGGCCCAAGCCCAGGAAGGCAGTGAGACCTTAGGAAGAACCGGAACCAAGAAATGGGACACCGGAAGGAGCCAGCCAGCACAGCCCTGTCTGCTCATCCTGGGGGCTTTGCCTCATTATCCCGCCCTCTCTCTGAGGACTGAGGCTGCTGCCACATTGCCGCGGTGCCAAGCTCTGCCCTCCTGCCCAGACGCATCAACCTGACCCTTCCTCCCCTCCTGCGACATCAGCCTCCCCATTAAAAGTGTCCCCTCGGCCACCGCCATTCTCCACGGGTGGGCTGCCTGCCTGGCTCATCTGAAATGTTTTCTGTTTGCCTGTGTGTTTTTGTTTTCTGTAATGCTGGGGCTCGAACCCAGGGCCTCGTGCAGGCAGGGCAAGAGCTGTACCACCAAGCGCCAGCCCAGCCCGTGTTTTTCAGTGCTCACGAGCCACCCTTGGCTCCTTGAACGCAGGCTCACATCCTTGGTTCCTGAGCAGAATCAACATCTGGCTCAAACTGAGCTTGTGGCCTCCCTGAGCCCAGCCCAGCTCCCAGGCCCCGCTCGCTGGCCAGCGCCCCCGACTCCCAGGCTGAAATAACTGTTGCCAGTGTCCACATCAATGCCTGGCGAGTGTTCTTGGATTTCTTCCCATCCTTCCTGCGAGGCTGTGGAGATCACTGAGACTCTTGATCTTCTCATACCAATATTGTGTCCCCTGGAAAGTTCATCTGAATACTTTAATTTGTCAGTGCTGAGTCAGAATGGCGCCCAGAATAGATCAAAGACCTAGTCCCATGGCCAGCCACTGGGGACATCCCACATTACTGTGGTTATTAATCAGCGTCAGATACACCGAAAATGTGCCGCTGCTGTTTTTTGGATTTTTGTTCCTGGAGCAAGAGATGTGGCTGCTGGCATGCCCCAGATGTTTTTGTTTAATGTTTTACAAAGACCGAAAAGCTCTAGTATGATAATCTAAGGTGTCCAGCTATGGGGAACCTCTGGAGATCTTTAATTTAGGAGACTCAGAATAGCTACCAGGGAGGAAGCATCCACCGGGACCGATAGTCCCAGTTTGTAGGTGTAACCAAGGTTACCACTGGAATTTGAATGCAAGCAGGCAATGTGCAGTTTAAATGTCTAATCTCTACAACAGGCATAGAGATCCAGGCAGTAAGCACTTTGGGCTTTGGGGACCATATAATTTTTGCCATTCTAGGGTAAAAACCATGGGCAATATATAAACAGTGTGGTTCTTTTCAAATAAAACTTTATTTACAGACACATATCCAGCCGATGGACTGTCATCGGTTTTTAGAAGGCTCCAAGAAACAATGTACAGAAATTCCTCTACAGGAAGATGTTAGAAAACCAAGGAACTGGCCGCATGTGGTGGTACACACCTGTAATCCTAGCACTCAGGAGGCTGAGGCAGGAGAATCATTGTGAGTTCAAGGCCAGCCTGAGCTACAAAGTAAGCTCAAAGCCAGCCTGAAGTACAAAGTGAAACCCTGTCTCAAAAAGACAAAAAAAAAATTTTTTAAAGGAAAGAAAACCATGGAACTATTTCACATGTGAAGAGACTATCCAGGAAAATACAGGTATCTACTTAAGCTAATACTGCAGTAAACAGTGGATGTTTGGCCCTGTCTGCCAGGGGAGACTCAAATTAAACAAAGCATTAACACTAGTCCATGTCAAGCCACGGACAAGAGGCCATTTAAAGACTTTAAAACATAGAGAATATTGTTTATGAAACACAATCCAATCACCTGAGCAAAGATGACACAAATCCCACAGCAACTGTGCAGGTTAAAGCAGCCTTTTAAGGACAGACTGTATCCGACTCCCTTCTCTCCCGGTGCCCTCAGAAACTTGCTCAGAGGGAAGAGCTTTCTGGAGGACCTCGGAGGGTAAGGACAGCTCACACTTCAGAGGGAGACTCTCAGATCCTCGTGTCCACACTGGTGCAGCCTAAACCGGGGCTTTCAAAGGCGCATCCGGGCGCAGAGACTAAAAGCCAGAAAAACGATGATCAAGAAGCCGACAGTGAGGCCACTGCTGCTCAGCACGCTGAGGGCCTCCGAGCACAGAATCGATTCTCAGGTGGGGTCAGCGTCTTCCCTTTGCAGATGACGGGCTGGGGACGCAGACTGGCCCAAGAACGAGGCTACAGAGGGGACGCGTTCTGACAGTGGTCACCGGGTTTCTTGTGGAATCCCACCACCATGTTTTTTTACTGGTGCCTCCTGCTGAGCCCTTAGGAATGATTGACAGGATGATGAGGAACCATCTCAGGGGCTGTCAACAGACACACTTGTCCCAGAATTCACTCTGATCTGAATTACATGCATAAGATATGTGCATATTTATGAACCCTTAATAAGATTCGAGCAGGGTAAAGGTGACATCCAAGTGCACGAGCTCTCACCTGGAGCTTCAGAGGTTTCCTGGATGTCATTAGATGATTTTCTACCTCTCTTAGAACAATGGAAGGAGGGATAACCATAGAGTGACCGTAGAGATCTGTCCAAATCCAAATAGGTGGAGCCCTATTGTTCTACCCATACTAGTACCTTTACACTGAGAATTAGGAGCTCAGCATATGAGCTTGGGGCTATGTTAGCATGCTGGTCCTAAGACAAAATACCTTCACACCCACAATTTAAGAAGCACAGATTTAATCCTACTCACAGTTGCAGGGAGTTTAGTCCATGGTTAGCTGCTCCAAGGCAGGAACATCATGGTGGACGAAAGCTGCTCAGTTCATGGTAGTCAGGAAGCAGAGAAGGGAAAAGGAGCCAGGACCAGCATCTTGCTTCTCCTCAACATGAACCCAAGTTCATGTCTCCGTGACACATCCAGGTGCACCCAGAACTGTGGTCTACCCAATCCCTGGGCAGATCCTAAGCCAGTCAAGTTGACACAATCAAGTTTCATTACAACAAAAATGGTCATAAAACTTTTAGCTTATTGTAATATACCTCACCAAAGGTAAAAACTAAGGAACACTCATATGACCACCTTTCACACACTCAGCCTCCAACCTGGGGCATCATCTTTAGGGCAAGAGCATCACTGATAACATCTCAGGGGGTGACATTATGGGATGTTGCGTTAGACAGCTTTCCCCTGGCGGGGTCCCAATACCCAACATCTACAACTTCAAGGGGAAGAGGTTTATTTTAGCTCATGGCTTCAGGAGGCTCAACCCACGATCCTCTGGCTCCAACGCAGAAACTTCCCGGCAGAAGAAAGCTGCTCAGCTCATGGCATCCAGGAACACTGCCGGAACGGGACGGGAGGAGCCAGGAACAGTCAGAGTTCCTTGGCCACACCTCCCTGACCCACCCAGAAGCCCTCAGGACAGCCAGGTTGAAAATCCAGCTTAATTGTCACTCACTGCCATTCCCTGATCAGTATCTGGGGTTCCATCCTGTTGCAAATGAAAGTGGCACTCATAGAGCTTGTGGCAGTCACGTGAAGAGCTTTATTAACCAGCATCTTGCTTCTCCCCAACATTTTACCTCACTTACCTGATGCACCTGTGCTGAATGACTGAAGTCCACAGGTTGAAAGGACACTGTTCCAGAGATAGGTCTTCCTCAAACACAAAGGGAACCAAGAGATGGACAAAGGGGGGAAAAGAGGTGAAAGAAGGGAGGAAAAGGAGAAGTGAAAAGAACTAGGATGCGCTCCATACTTGCACCAGCTCACCGTGGCCAGTGTAGCCGTTGTGCACTGCAAACATGGACCGATAAACTTACTTTCAGTTTTTAAAATCTTTTTTTTTTAAAGGACAGTGTTTCCAGGAATCCTACTCCAACATGGCAGATGTCATCACTAGCCATTAAATCGACTGACAGCAGGAAGCCGACTGAGGGCTGGGAGTTCCAGCCGCCTCCCTGGGAAGCCCACCTCCCGCCGGGGAAAGGAACATCAGGAGAAGCAGAGCCCAAGCCACAGGCTTCTCTCGTCCTCCGACTGCAGCCTACCAGATTCTCCGCTCCAGGATGCAGCTCCCAAATCTGGCTCTGCCCCGTGATGGGCTCGGGCAGCTTCCCCTTACTTCCAAGGGGGACAGTGACAGAAACTCATCCCGAGTATCGGAGATCAAATAAGATAAAGCACATAAACCCTTTAGTATAATGGATAAAAAATTTGATAAATGTTTGCTATTATTAATGCTGTTATTATTAATATATATATTCATAGATATAGCCAACTATTCATTTGCAGAGAAACCAAGCTCTATGCAAAACAGAGCCCTTTCTCTTTTCTGTTCACACTTGTGACCCTCCTCCCTCAGCCTCCTAGAGTGCTGGATTTATAAGCAGCAGCATCACAACTGGTTACCTTCATGTTATTTCTTCCCCAAAAGGGAAAAAAAAATACAGTCAAAACAAAACTGATGGAACTGCTCCAAAGGGTGCCGCAGTATAGGCTGCAGGTTGTCATTTTTATACTGGAGCTAAAGGGCCCCCAAAGTGAAGAACAGCGCAGCAGTTCTAACCGGCATCCTCCACTTGGACATTTTAAAGCGCGTGTTGTTCCTCTTTCCTTGGCTGATTCTCCTAAGGATCGTGTGTACTTTGAGGTGTGCATGTTCTGTACACGTCCCCCCCCCACCCCCTTTTATACCCATGAAGATTAAGTACACAAAGACAAACTCAACTAAGGTGCGGGCTTTGGTGACCAGCAGCTATTTTTCTTGAGGAACAGAATCCAGACACCTCAGGGGTGGGGATGAGTGTGGCTGGCGCTTCCGAATGGAAAGCAGTAGAAACTGAATATAAATCACAGCACAAGCTGAGCCCTCCTCTCTTAATCTTTTATTCAGGAGTAGACACTGTTTTAAAGGGAAATTAAAGGCAATCAATAAACAGACTTACCCAGGCGGCTTCAGGAGCTCGACATGCAAATATTGGTCTAAATTCTGGATTCCAAAGCGATTTTCCCCCATTGATATGTTAATGGTCTCCTTGTGTTTCTGTGACCTTAGATCCTAGTAGGGCAGGACGCGATACTTACAGGAGACAAAGGAACGTGTGACCCAGGATAAACATGTGCTGAAGGGTCTGGACTGTACACCCCGACCCCGGCCCCGGCGCGGCGTGTGCTGAGGGACCCGATTCTCCACTCCGGGAGCCCAGCCCTGGTGCTTCCAGGGTCTCGGATGTTTACAGGTTTAAAGGGTTGCCCCGGCTCACGCTTCATTTGGTATCACCTGACATTTCAGCCTCACACTCCCCGGGGCAGGTCGGGGAGCGCGCACAAGACAGCAAATGTTTGGGTTACCCCAAAGCAACACCGCTCTTGCCAATCAAAAACAAACCAAGTGCAATTGCCTGTAAATAGGAGGTTTGCAACCAAATGTGGGTCACCGATTTGCAAATTCAGAATCCATAATGAACTCAGAGGGAAAGTGTTTAGTACCTATTGTATGCAAAATATTGCACTAAGGCACTGGGGAATATACAAACACATTTGGCAAACAGCTTATAGTTTTAGGGGCAGATGGGCAAAAAAATGTCTTTAAATAATGATATCAAGTATTGGTGGGTCCTATGAACAACAAAAGTAGATCATAAAAAGAGTAACCAAGGGGGCTTTCTGAAGAAATCAGGTATGCCTAGCAATTCAAGGGGCCCATGCCAGGAGTGGGTGGTCTACAGAATAGCCCTTCAGGCAGAGGTGCTGTATGTGCAAATGTCCTGGGGGTAGAAGGGGGTTGTTTTTGAAACTTAGAAAGTGGCCTAGTACAGCTAACTATGATGTAGGAAGTTACATCTCTCCACCAAGCAGAAGATGGACTACCCAGGCTCATGTAGTCAGTAGCACTTTGAAAACTTAAGCAGAATGTTCAACAAATTATATCCTCTCAGTAAAGCTACGTTTCTCTTCTCTTACCCTGGACATAATAAAAAGAATCTCAAAGCCTGACTGAGGTTTTTGTTTCTGTGATGCTGGTGATTAAACCCAGGATTGCGCATGCACTAAACACACATGTTAGCACTGAGCTTCACCCCAGCCTTGCAGCAGGAGACCTAGGGTCACACAGACCTGGGTGACAGGCCAGGCGCATGGGAGCCCCAGACGGAGGACTGAGAAAGGGATGGTGGAAACGTTTGTGCAGATCTTATGCACACCCGACTCTGAGTTCAGGTTTTACTTCACTATCATCAGTCCTGTGAAATGGGCAGCTAGCCATGCTCATGGTACATATGAGGAAACCGAGGCTCGGGAAAGGAAACGGTCTCCCCTGAGGTCACCTTAAGGAATGAGGAGCTCGAGGGTTCTAACCCAGGTGGTCTGGACCCTTCATCTTCTCCTGAGGAACGCCCCTGGAGAAACCCTAAGTGGTCTGCAGTTAAGAGACAGTGACTGAGCCGGCTCCCTTTGGGCTGGTGTTTAGCTCAGCGGTACAAGCTCCTGTCTGGCAAGTGTGAGATCATGAGTTTGATTCAAGGTACAAAAAAAAAAAAAAATAGTGAGCGAGTGAGTTTTGCTTGTCCCACACAGGGCGTGGTGTGGGGCCACCGCGCTTGGACCTCTGGATGATCAACATGTTGCTGCTCAACCTGTAACTAATTGTGTCACTTCCGGCGGGTGCCAGAGAATGGAACTGCCTTGCAAGAGATTTGAGCGGGTTATTTAGCTTCCCGTTACTGAAGTCTTTTCCTGCCAAAGCCCTGAGTCCTAAGAAGGTCCCCGCTGCTGAGGTAAGTATCAGTGACTGTAAGGTCTTGATTCGCTGGCATCTGGTTACATAAACCCCATCTCCTTATTTTCCCCCTTATTTTTAGCCGCTGTACCCTATTTTTAGAAATCATGCAAATCACAAGAAAACAACCAGGTATTCAGAATTTATTCTGAAACCACAACCAAGGAAACAGCGCTTCGGGGAAGTTTTGAGGTTAGGGTGAGAGCAGCTCACACGGCTGTAAGTTCGTCACCACCATGGATCACTGCGCTCAGAGCTGTCACCGGGTCACGACACCCGATTCATCCGGCTCAGCGGCTCGCAGAGGAAGGAGGGACTGCAGTGGCTAGAGGTCCTCAACTGCGGGGGGGTGGGGGTGAGCTCCGGATCCACACAGATCAGGCTGCAGCAGGCTGATCCGATCCGCCCAGGAGCCTGAACCTAAAGCCCCTAGGGCCTGCCTGCTACGGGGTCCTGGGGGACAGTGTGCCCCGAACCTGCAGCCTTTTCTCTGTCCCTGACTGGGCCCCACTCCTTCTTGCCCCCAGCTTCTGTGTTTGTTCTCCTCTCTGCCAATAGAGCTTTCTCCTCTGCCTTGAGGCATCTGTGTAACCCCCGGAGCCCCAATACACGCACACACAGACGCATGAGCACATGCGCCTGCACACACACACACACACACACACGCACACAAGTGCAAAGCCCCCTCCAATCCACCGGTCCCATGCCACATCCTCACCCAGCATCCTTCCTGGTGGGCTTGTCAGTGCTCAAAATCTTCTTGCCTACTTTTATGGGTGTCTGGAAAGACAGGAGGGTACTGTGTGTGGTACAGGGTGATTCTAAAAGTCTACACGGCTGGCTTTCAAATACCCCGGCCCTAATCTGGTCATAGGGCTTCTAAAATGTATTTAATCTTTCAGTTTGTTTGTTCCTTCATTTGTAAAATAGGGACCCATAAAATGAGTTAATACATAAAGTCCTTAACATACCACCCAGCAAGTAATGTCTCATTTCAGAGTTGTCTTGTGATCATAAGCACAGTTACTCTATTAAATGTAATTACTGGAAACATAGTATATTCTATTCAATTCTGTACTGATTTATAAATTTGAGGCCAGGGGTGGTGGTGCACACTGTAATCCTAGCACTTGGAAAGCTGAGGCAGGAGGATCGTTGCAAGTTCAAGACCAGCCAGGGATACAAAGTGAGCTGAATGTCAGCCTTGACAGCATAGCGAGATCCTGTCTTGAAAAGAAAAAAAACAAATAAACCAACAAACTTTGTACTTAGTAGTTAATTAGCTTTCTGGCTAGAAATGAATTGCCTTGAAAGGAGGGGTTTTCACACACAGGGCAGGGCATGCAGTAGATTCTCCAAGTGAATGAATGAGTGGATGAATGAACGTATGGATGAATGAGTGGATGAATGAACGAATGGGTGAATGAATGAATGGATGGATGGATGGATGGATGGATGGATGGATGAATGAATGAATGAATGAATGATTGAAATGTGCTTCCTTTATCAAGGGTGGTGATAATGCTCACAGAAGTGGATGTGGGAACTCAAAAAGAAAGGTTGAACATAAGGTGACTAGAAATGTTACAAGATTCCTTATCAAGTGTCGTTTCATTCTTTTTTTTTAAATCAGTACCGGGGATCAAACTCACGACCAGGTGCTTGTAAGGCAGGTGTTTCAGCCACTGAGCTAAAGCTCCAGCCCCTTCAGATGCTGTTTTGAAGCACAGGGAAAGTCTGAGGAAGTGGCTCGCTCCTTCGAGGCGCTGAAGACACAGGGTGACTGCGACCAACCGTGAGGGGTCAGGAAAGGGCAGCTGCCCGTTTCCTGGCTGCAGGACCCCTTTGGAGGCAGACACACTGGCCAAACCACCTACCATTCCCTGGGAACCGGCCTCGCCATCCGCCCCTGGGAATCAGGGTAATAACCTGGGTCCTTTCATTTCTGAGCCTGTGTTTATTTGAGTTGGAAGAAAACTCCTAAAACAACTTTAAAATGTGAAATCTAAGCCGACAAGGGGGAGCTAAAAATAGCTGTGAGGGACTGCTTTCTCTCTGTACTGCTCTGAGCAGGATTTATACTGGTCTCCTCCGGAGGGGAGGGAAAGGAAGTGACGCTCCCTTCAAAGGTCTGCGGTGGCCCACGGCTCCCGTGCTCTGCCCTGCGGACATCAGCCTTCTCCACGTCTGCAGGCGCTGCATGTTCTGGTTTTTTTACCGCTGACCTGGGCAGATCGGGGTTCTGGGGCATTTAGTTTTGCTTTTGTGCGCTGGCCTCCCCCACGTCACTGGTGGAATACTTGACGTCTCCTTTCAAAGCCCTCACTGGGAAGGTGAACAGGAGGGAACACCCCGCCCGCCTCCTGGTACCTGGCAGCAGCGGCCTGCACTCTGCTGACCCTACTGGCCACCTTTTCTTACGCTGAGTGACAGCCTCAGGGCTTCCAGTCACTTCTTATTTGTCTCAAATGGGAGTGAGAAATATGGTTATGGTTTTGATTTGGTTTGGTTTGGTTTTTGCTGTCCTGGGGAGAGAACCCAGGCCTCCCGCACATGCTAGGGGAAGGCTCTACTACTGAGCTATCTCTCCGGCCCTTCTTATTTTATTTGGAAACAGAGTCTCTCTAAGTTGCCCAGGTTGACCTGGAATTTGTGATCATCCTGCCTCAGCCTCCTGAGTAGCTGCTATTACAGTGACTTCCCCCATTGAGACATGCAGGGGTTTTTTGTTTGGTTTGTTGGTTTTTTTGTTTTTTGTATGTCTACATTACTCTTCTTTCACTGGTGCACTTTGGCAGTACCGGAGGTACACTGGCACCGGTATATGACGGATTTCGTTGATTCTCACCCCTGTCACGACCCCTCCCTTCGTGCCCCTCTGTCCCCATCACTAGAAGACCTCCCGGTCTCTTGCCCGCCCTCCTTTGCTTTCCTGAGACGCGTCTCTAAAGTAGACATTTATAGAGGGGGATGCTGGGCGGCAAGGAGGCTTGGCCAGCGCTCGCTGCCGGCTGCACTGGACGGAGATCACGCCCCCCGGTCACTGCAGGCTGGGATCCGGCTCAGGCCTGAGGAAAGTGATGAAGCCGTGCAGCTCCAACGGGAGCAACTTCTTCCCCAGATACACACAGAGAGGCCGGCAGGAATCCAGCCATCAGGGCACCCAAGGCCTGGCCGCTCGAGAATCGCAGCTGCTGAAAGAGCAAGCGGGCGGGGAGCAGAGAACTGTCTAAGCAGGGGCTGTGCCCTGGAAACAGAGCCGCGGGGCAAGAGTAAACCAGGGAACAGAGAGGAGGCCACTGAGCTGCGGTAGACCAGGTGGCCGGGAGCCCCTTCCGCGGAGGAGGAGGAGGAGGAGGAGGAGGAGGAGGAGGAGGAGATGTTTGAGTAAAGGATAAAAGGAAGGAGGAAGCAAAGTGGCTATTTGGAGACAACGGTCCTGGCAGAGGGAGCTCATGCAGCATGGCCCTGAGGCTTAGTAGGAGAGCAGACCACTCAGGAGAAGCAGAGGGCCTTAGAGATGTAGCGCTGTCCACTACAGGGAGGTACAACAGATACTGACCCATTCATCTGCTCTCCTGTGCAGGTGAATTTGTTGCCTGGCGGGGCCCCTTTCGGGTTCATAGATGGGGCTTGCACTGGCCCTCCTGTGGTACGAAGGTCCAGGCAGCTTTCGGGGCCACTTTATAAAAGCTCCCATGACCCAGTCACCTCCCAAAGTTGCTGCTGCCTGATGCCACCAGGGGCTAGATTTCAGCATAGGAAGGGGACACACACTGAACCGGGCAGCAACTGGTAGTCGATACTATTTATCAAACGTTCTTTCTCCTCATTTTATTGTCCAAATCAGGGACTTATTTACAATCCATAGAAACCTAACTAAAAAAGACTTAATTTCCCCAACTCCTTGCAGAAATTTTTTTCTTTGGTAAAAAGGAAAATTCTAGGGTGGAAATATAGTTCAACAGGACATTTGCCCAGAATGTGCAAGACCTTAGATTCCATTTCCAGCACTGAAAAAGAAAAATTTGGCCGGTATACACACGTGGTAGCTTCTCTTCTCCCGGTGGAGCAACCATCGCGGAGGGCCTCAGGGTGGAGGTTTGCAAAGGATGGCAAAGCTGGTGGGAAAAGTGTGTGGCTCTTCGGTGGCTCTCTTAGCTCTCGCAGCCACCCCGCGATCCAAGAGTCCTGACCAGCTGGAAAACACAGTGCTGCTGGGCCGTGAGCTGCTCAGTCCGCCCTGCTACACACAGCCAAGCTTCTCCAGTGTTTCGAGGGGCAGTGAATGGTCCCTGTGACCTAGAGGACCTGGACCTTCCACATGGGGAATCTGAAATGACCCTAGCTGAGCTAGTGAACTTGGCAGAGCGGGGACGAATCTCCACTCCCGTGGGCAGAAGAACACAGTGAGGGTGACCACGCACGCACTGGATCTGTGAAGTAAGCAGAGAGAGGGGTCCTGTGACTGGCTTTTCACCAGCCACCCGAGTTCAAACTAGACCTTGGCCTTGAGAAAAGAAAGCCGGGCCGGGAGACGCAGAGCGCCCACTCTTGGCTCCTGAGTGCTTCACTCGCTCTCATCCTGCGATGACAAAGGCCGCCGGCCTCCCGGCAGCGACCCCAGTGTACAGCCTGGAACTGTTCTCTAGTGGCTGAAAAAAAGACGCTGCACCAAACTATCAAAAACACTACGCTGTGAATTCATTCACTGATGCCCCAGTGTGTGCTGTTAATAACCACCGGGGTGAGGGCGGAAGGGTCTCTTTGTCTCCAGTCTTGGACAGGCTCTTGGTCTGGCTGTACCTCAGTTTCTCTCAACAGTAAGGTGAGTATAATAAAACATCTGTCTCACAAGGTTGGTGTGATCATTAAATGAATTAACGCTTGGGAAGTACCTCAAATAGTACCTGCCATAGAGATCCAGATGAGCTATGATTATTATTTTTTAATAATTAATTAATATTGCTGGTTTTGTATCACTTTGGACCTGCTAGAAACCTATTGTTGGCCCCACCCCCAGGAAAATACCAATCCCTGATTTGCATTTTTAACCTTTGACTGTGATTACTTTTCCTGGTTTCCCCTGGGCAGAGCCCACCAGGCCGGGGGTTAGGTATCTGGATTCCGAGTGGCCTTTTGAATGACTGTCATGATGAAAACACTCACAGTGTGTTGGCAGGAGCCTGCCTGTAAGGCAGCTTCATCTAAAACTGAGGCCGGGACCTGAGGCGCCCTCCTCTCCTTCTGCTCCGCTCTGCCAGGCCACTGTCCTTCTCCACGCAGTGATTCCGGCTTCCTTGCTATAAAGGAGGACCAGTGTTGCCCTGAAACCCAAGGGAGCCCGCGCTTGCGTGGGACGATTCCCTGCCTCTGTGGAGTCCCAGCCATCCGCTCCCAGGGACTTGTGTGGTCTCCAAGATCGAGAGTCTCACAACCCCTCCGGTCACAAACAGTAGACAGACAGGTTCCTGGCAGGACACGCAGAGCCTGCTGGCGTGTATCAGATAGCAGAGGTGACATCAGTCTCCCCTCTCAGCCTGAAGGAGGTATTCGGGGTGAATCATGCTTCAGTAAACCTCTGTGGCTTGTCGGGTGCCAACTGGCACTTCTTCTAGCACCTCCAAAAAGCACACAGACTGGAGTCGCCCAGGAAAGCGTAGTAAGCACAGTCATTCGGGCTGGTGTGCAGCCCGGCAGCAAGGTTCACAAGACCCCAGGTTAATCCCAGCACCATGAACCTAAACCAAACAAAACAAAACCACACTCGCCTTCAGGAAGAGACTCCTGTCTCGGGCCAATTGTTTCCACGTGGGAATTAACCGTTCAGCCTCTCTGTCCTCATCGGGGGCATGAAGGTTGCTTGCTCAGACGCCTGCCTTGCTATGAGGCTCAAATAGGAAATAATGCAGTCACGCTGCTTTGAAAAGGACAGTAACAAAGTCTGTTACTTACATCAAACCTCCAAAAAGCCTTTTCTTCCATTTGATCGATGGAAACAAGTGGGTTTTTTTTCTGCCTGAGCCTCATTTTATATAAACCTATGCTAAAAGGTGGGTGTAAATACACTCTCTTCACACACACTTCTGCAGCCTCAAATCTCAGCAACTTTGACACACCAGACACACAACCTGCAACCTTAAAAATCTCAGCCCCAAGAAAACAGTTTGTCCACTTTACAAATCTTAACTAAGGTCCACCTGTGCTGGCCACTTACTCTTTCAGAGCTGCAGTGAAGGCGCCAGGAGAGAAGTTGGTCTTAGCTTCATGGCCGGAAAAGCACCCACATCTGCCTGGCAAATGGAGATGAGAGAGGAGGGTGAGCCTGTTTCCATGTTCTCAGATTCCTTCGATTTCTGGTTTTCAGCCTAATTTATAAGGAGCACATTAAACAAGGGTAGCTGCCAATCATATCCCGCCTAGGGGAAGACTTCTGTAATCCCAGCTACTCCAGAGGCTGAGGCAGGAGGATGCCAAGGTTAGGGAGACTCTGTCTCAAAATAAAATTTTAAAATGAATGGGGATGTTGCTTAGTGGTAAAGAACCCCTGCGTGCAATCCCCAGTACCACAAAAAGAAGAAAAGGAGTAACAAGGTGATCTAATGCAACTTCAATTAGAAGATAATCTAAAAAGGAAGAAGGTGGCTACACTGTCCTACAGCAGGTTAACCAAAGACCAGAAAGCGTTTCTACACTATCTGAAGGGTGCGCCCAGCCCCGACTGCATTCCTGCTGAGCTCTGGAAAGGGCGGGTTTTCAAATGGAACGGGTTTGCTGTTCTTTAATATCTGAAGGTAGAACTTGATCTTTTTAACAGGATGTGTATTTTAGAGGACAGATGATAAAGATTGCCATTTGGGGTATTTCCTATTCCTTTACAGACCCAAAAGCCACAACAGTGAGCAAAGGAAGAGTTAGAAACTCTAAGGGGAGCAAGACAGAGACACAAAGACAGAGGAGAGACAGAAGCAGAGAACTGAACGTTCGCCTCTCTCAGCACAAAGCCCCGTGAGCCTCGGGGCCCCCTGGCTCTGGGCGGGAAGAGCTTGGCGTGGGCTTGCCAGCCTGCCTGCCCTGGGAGCTCTGCGTTCCTTCGGAGCCTCTGGAGGGTTGGTTCAGTGGGTCTCTGGCTATCCCACCAGCTGTTTCTCTGGGTGTCTGCTTTCGCAGGCTCATTTTGTTCGTTTGTATTTGAGATGACACCTTGCAGGGAACCTACCCAAGTGTCTATATCAAAAACAGAATGAGCCCTCCTCGCTGCCAGGGCCCCCGCCCTCCCCTCCCCACCTCAGGCCCCAGGACTTCCTGTATCAATGGCAAGAACTGATTCTTGTCCTCTTCCTACATTTTCATGCTCTCTTGTGTGCACACACACAGATACATGCCTTTTTAAAATCCCACAGCAGTCCGCCTCCGACAACTGTGTCTCGCTCCACACCACAGTTTTAGGGTCTCGTGGCCAAACCTCTGGCTCATCTCCCTCCTCCAGCATCTCTTGAAGACTCACTGGCTCAAAACCACACTGACTTTCCCCTGGAGGAAACGGCTCCCTGTCTGTCCCCCCTCACCCCGTACTGTCACCTAAGTACCCAACAGGCAAGTTACACCTTTCCCACTGCCTGTGGCCCAGAGCTTCAGGACCACAGGCCCCGGTAATCATCCTTTTGAAGGAGCCAGGCCCTGGTGGGGCCAGAGGCTTAACCGCGATGACAAACAGCTCAGTCCAGCCCTGCCCGGCTGGAAAACTATCTGTTTTAGCTCCTTACCTGGTTACTAATGAGTTTTGTCACCCAATTCATAAAGATGAGATTGCCAAGCAGAGGGCAGCTTCAGAGCTCCAGGAGATGGACCAGTGTGCAGCTCCTTCCTGAAACTTGCGTGTGAGCGTCCACGTGTGTGTGCGTGTTGTGCACACGTGTGCATGTGGCCATGCACATTTGGTGTGTGCATGTACAGTGGCAACCTGGAAAGATTTGACAGGGAACAACAAGGGTCTTCCGGCAGCGGGCGAACCACCCCGGGAGTCTGAACAAGGCCTGACAGCTCCATTCACCCCGGAAAGCAACCGTCAGTGCCCTTGGCCGCCTCTGCTGAGACTCTGAGGGCCTGCAGATGGCACTCAGGGAGCAGATGGCTGCGCTCCCTCAGACACATCCTCTGCAAGTCACAGCAGAGCTCTCGCACCTGCTCCTTCTCCTCCTCCTCCTCCTCCTTGGCTGTTAAACAAAAGGAGCTCTGCGTCCAGAGCTTACCTGCGCCTGCTGGCCAAATAGGCTTTGGACTCCGAAGCTTCTCAGAGCTGCGGACCGTAGACTTACATCACACAGGGCCTGAGGCCACACCCCACACATGATCTGACATTTCTGATGGCCACAGAGAGACACCCAAAGGTCCTTGTGAAGTGTCAGAACTGCAGGCTGTGCACACTCAGTGCAGCCTCACACTCACCCAAGGCACGTTTTGCAGCCCATGAAGCAGGTCAGGACAGATTGGATTTTGCTGCCCAATTCATCTTTTTAAAGTGTGGCTGAGTTAGATGGGATGATGAGGACTGCAGTCCCAGATACTTGGGAGGCTGAGGCAGGAGGAGGCCTTCAGCCCAAGAGTTGGAGTGGAAGAGTTGGAGTTCTATTTTAAAAGAGTTTCTTGAAGTCAGTTACCTTTAAGAAACTGTGGGAACTGATTTGCAAACCCTCAAGGGTAGCCTCCTGCCAGGGAGGAGGATTAATGGAACGTAAAGATCACGTCATGTGCCGGGGTCCCTGTGTGTCGAGCTTCTCAATAATCCCAACCGGAGCCAAGCGCCCTGTTTTCTGCAGAGGAGCGGATGGTAAACAGCTTCACTCCCTGAGACCTTGGCAGCCATTGATAGAAGCACAGGCGAAGCGATGCTCCAATAAAACTTTATTTATAAAAAGAAGCAAAGAAGTCCAAAGCCAGCCTGGGCTACACAGCAAAACCCTGCTTCAAAATAAAGGGGGTGGGGGACAAAGGACACTTGACTTGAAAGACCCGACGAGACCCCAGTGAGACCCAAATAAGATCCCACGCACAACCCCCAGGATGTATGACTTCAGTCTATCTTTTAGCAGGACGTAGTTCAACCCGTTCCAGTAATGTTGGGATAGTTTCCTTTGCTTTGCTGAAAATGTCACTTTTTGCCAAACATTCTTGACTTCAAGACACAGGACAACGATGTCCCCAGACCCCGGCGTGGGTCCCCATGCCACCGCCTGTTGGCTGGGTGGCTGGGTGTCCACAACTCTGCCCTGCAGTCTCTCCATCTTCATCAGTAACTGGGAGATGACACAGAGGCTTTCTCTAAGATCACTGTGAAAACCGGTGATACTTGTATTTACAAAAAAAAAAAAAAGTTTAACACCTGGCCCAGTACTTCAAAAAACAGAGGCTATTTTACCCAAAATATTTAAATGGAGGCTATTTTACTGCAGTGCCTGGGATCCAAAGCTTACCCACACCGTGGAGCTCAGCGTCTCCGTGTGAGCAGCGTGCTTGTGCAACTGTTCTTTGTGCAGGCTCCGCATCTGTCCTCAGGGCCGTGACCCAGGCTCTGTGCGGCTGGCTCTTGCCCGCAAAGCTGGGACAAGGAGAGGGGGGAGCAGCCTACCCAGAGCTTCCTGCATAGACGCTCAGCTAAGGGCTCGCTGGTTACCGTCCTAACCTCATTTCACACCCAAGGCCCTTCTTGACAACTCCAGAGGAAGAAACCAGCGCTGTTTTCCGCTTGACTTTAAATTGTGCCCTCGGCCAACCTACAGCTAACTTCCGCAGCGAAGGAGCAGCAGGCCACATTCACATCCAACTCCTTCTTCGTCTGCGGCTTTGTCCTTATTCCTGCCTCTACTGGGAGAGAGAGAAACTTAGGTCAGGCACGGGAGGTCACAGGGTTGAAAGCTCACCAAATGAAACCAAACTGCTACACTTTACTCCCGAAAAGGGCTTCCCCCGTGATAATAGCGTTTCTCTTCCTTTGAATGTTCGGCCAGCCTGAACCATGCCGTCTCCATTGCTTACAAGTCTTGCAATAGACACACACAGTTACCTTTCTGCGATAGGGTCTGTATTTTACTTTTTAAAACTGCCCTGTAATCATTGTGATATATAATCAGCCTTTCACACAGTCATAGTTACACATGGGTAATAGTGAACACTAGGTCCAGGTATCCCAGAGCTCGGGAGGCCAGGGTAGGAGAACTACAAGTTTGGGGTTAGTTTGGGCTACACAGCAAGTTCAAGGCCAGCCTGGACTACAGAATAAAGCAAAACAAAATACATGCATTGCCCAGGAATGGTCAACAAACACTAACAAAACCCCGTGGAGTGTATCAGTCTCCTGCCTGACAATATGGCACACGGATGAAAAGAAAGATGAGAGAAAATTCTGCAGCTGAGGTTTTGGGATGACTCAGTGCTTTCTGTGAAACAAAGGACCATGAGTCCAGGAGCACATGAGTTTTATTGGTATCAGTCAGGGAGGTGGGTGGGCATCGTGGCAGAGTGCTAAGGAAGAGAAACTCTGCAGGCATTGATGGAAAGAGAAACAGAGAATTTTGTACCAGGCACAAGGCCTCTAATTAGTAATGTGAGGATAGATCGGTGTGTGCAAGGCTGCCAGGAAAGTACAATTCTTTTGCCATGGCCTCCACTGAGATGTCACCTCAGGTCCTAGCCCTGAAATCTCATGAGCTTCTTGCTGAAGCCCCCATTCCAGCTGTAGACAAGGAGGGCGATTCTCACCTGAGTGCTGCCATGACACACACAAGCGTCCTGGCCAGAGTCGGTCACATACAATCGACCAACTAAGGGAGTATCTGCTTCTAAGGAGCCAGTTCTGCATATCTGAAGAGGGCTGCAGTAAGTAAAGCTCAGTAAAGATGAGGTCAGGGGCTTCATTGTGCAGGGGAGCACAGCTTGGCGATCTCCCACAAAACACCAGGGCAAGAGGGTCTGTGTGCTTGGCCAGGTATGGTGCTTTAAGAACCATTTCTGTAGGTTGTAGGTGAGGCCAGTGATTAATTAGCTTGCTCTTAGAAGTTAATTTCACTGGTGAGATGAAAAGTGCTCAAAACATGTGGATTAAAATTAGCATGAGTGACAGGAGTCAGCAATCTACCTATCTACTCTATCTGCTGGCTCCCTGGTGGAAGACCGGCTGCTGGTTTAGGATTTTGGACTTTATCTTGCCAACCAGAGAGCTCAGAGCCCAGCTTCTGGAAGGTCTGTGGTGCTTGCTGTGAGCACACCTTCCTGTAAGGTGTGACCAGAGTGCCCAAGAGAATGGGGTGCTGTCGAGACACCCTGAGGCTGCCAGAGCTGGTGCCATGAACCGCTTTGGCAGAATCTGGACAGAGACATCACTTGAGGATAATCTGTAGTTAAACTGTAGGTGAATAGCTGACCCCCGCTGCCAAAGAAAACGAAACGAAACAAACAAAAACCCTAAGAATCTCGATCTGCCAAATTGGCTGAAATCACAACAGTTTCTCTTTACCTTGTCAGCAGTAACACAATTTTCCCCGGAAGGATAATCTCGGCCAAGTTATCCCACCTCTGATTGGTCAGAATTGTGTCACATGCCAACTACTTAGGCTGATGACAAACATAGAATTATCTCAACTGGCTCAGACTAATTCACTCACAATAGCAGGGGTGGGGCTCTGGCATGGAGTCTTACAAAGCTCTCAAAATCATGTCATTTTGGGGAGGGTGTCATGAGTCACTGGCACTAACCAACCAAACTTCATCATCTGGGACGAGCACGGGGCAGTGAAAAATATATAAATAAAATGACGTGGTATGTGTGTGTGCGTGCATGGGGAGGGAGGGCTGCATCAGCAAAGAAATCATAGCTCTGCTAAGCCAATTATTCTTTCCTTCCCTGCCCCTCTTCCCATTCCTTCCCGCCCCTCCCCCTCCTCCCCTCCCCCTCCCTCCTCCTCCTCCCCCCTCTTCTGCTTACATAACTTTGAAAAAGACTATACTATGTGGCAAGTGCAAGGTCCCGAGTTCAGTTCCTGGTACTGTAAAAAAACAAAAAGCTATCTAAAAAAAAAAAAGACTATAATGTCATGGTTTTTTAAGTTGACATCTTAAATTTTTACCATAACTCAAATAAATTCATTTTTTTCTTAATAAGAAATAGGAAACAGGCCAGGCATGTGACTGAGGCAGGAGGATTGTTATGAGTTCAAGGCCAGCCTGGGTTACAAAGTGAGACCCTCTCATCAAAAGGGAAGAAATAGGAAACAGTAAACATTTTCAAAGGGAAAAAAAGTGACAGGCTGGGGTTGGGGCTGAGTGGTAGGGCCCTTGCCGATCACATGGAAGGCTCTGGGTTTGCTCCTCAGCCAAAGAAGGGAAGAGGGGAGGGAGGGGTGAAGGAAGGAGAGAACTTTAACTGCAACCCATATTTCATTTCATGATTCGATATGTTTTAATTGATGTCCTGAATAGAACACATGCGATCTGAAAGAAAATCAACTAACACCTTTATTCTGGGGATTATCCAGTGCATACTACAAAATCTTGAATGGTTCTAAAAGAAACCTGCCAGCTACATTTGCAAGAATCAACACCATTGTACTTTTTTAGTGGTTCTGAATGGCTCCTGAAAAGAAATGTACATAAGATACAGTAATCGGGGCTGGGGATTTAGCTCAACAGCGTAAGTGCCTGCCTTGCAAGCATGTGGTTCTGAGTTGGATCCCTGATACCGATAAAAAAAGAAAAAGAAAAAAAAAAGACACAGTAATTCAGGACTTAGATACTTTATTAAAGAAGGATTTTCCAAAGCTAGTCTTCAGATGAACGTCTTAGTTCAGTACCTTGGGTGGTTTGTTTGTTTGTTTTGGTCTTTTTGAGACTGGGTTTTGTTATGCAGTTCAAGCTGGTCTCAAGCTCACTTTGTAGCCCAAACTATTCTCAAACTCGCAAAGATTCTCCTGCTTCAGCCTCCTGACGGCTGGGATTACAGGTATGTACCACTACCCCAGCTACTTAGGTTTTCTATGCCACCTACTTCCTATAATGTTCCATAGAAAGATGCAAAGGTGCTGGGGTCCCACACATACACACACACACACACACACACACCTGGGTATCACAGAGAAAGGTTTGCTGTAAATTTAGATATGCAGGCTCACTCCCAGGTGGTGGTAGGGGTAAGTGCATCATGAAGCGAGCTCCTATTTAAAAACCCTGGCTCTGCATTACTTTGTTGGGCCGCTGGTGAAATGAGCCGCACAGCTAGCGCAGCTGTATGGCCTGAACCTTGTGACTTGTGTCTCTTATCACCTTCAGTCACAGGCGAATGAGATGCATCTTCCTCCCTGTGTGACAACACGGGGACACGGCAGTGCCCGGGGATCAGGTCCACCTGTCTCAGACCTAGGGCCAAACCCTCAGCTCACTCCAACTTCTTACCCCTTCCATCCAGGACAAAGGTTAACTCACAGCAGAGCCTAATAAGGCCACAGAGAAGCAGCCTAGATTCTCAACACAAAATCGCTCCCTCCCGAAGGCAGGCACCTTTGCTGGCCCTCGCCGGCTCTTCCTTCTGGACTCTGGCTCTCATCTGCCGCTGCCTCACTCGCCACCGTCCCCTCCCTGGCCACTCAGCCCACCTGCCCTGTGTCATCTCTTCTCTCAGACTGTGTTGTGATGGTCTCAGTCGCTGCCCAGTTAGCAGAGGCAGGACAGTGCCAGGCAGGAGGTGGGCACCAAGGAGGTTAGGACTTGCCAGCCTGAAAAATGAACCAAACCGCTGAGGCCGGTCTCCTCCTGGAAGGGACGGGGCATGGACAGGCCAGGATTTGGGGACATTCCATCACACCTTACCTGAGACGCTTCACTTCCGGTATCTGGGCTTCGATATGAATTGATCTTATTTATTTGGCAAATGAAAGGAGTAAGGTCTGCCTTGGAGGGTCGGTCAGAGCACTTGGCTGCGGGAGATTATTTAGAACTCACTGCCCAGGACCTGGACTGATGGGATGAAGGTGGTGTAATTTTGTCTGCCAACATTTTTGTTCTTTAAACCTGGATTGTTTATACAGCTACAGACATCAATATGGGAAACCCATGAATACTAAACCACACTGCCAAGCATCGCTCCAATCGCTCCACACCTATAATCCCAGCACTCTCAAGCAGGAGAGGCAGGAGGATCGCCGGGAGTTCGAGGCCAGCCTGGGCTACATAGTGAGTTCAAAGCTAGCTTCAACTACATGGTGAGACCTTGTCTCAAAAGAAATAAATAAATTGATAAAATAAAATGAGGCATTTAGGAAGGCAGAAAGACACAAGGGGCAAAAAGTAGTTATCGGCCCATCACATTAATGATCTGTAAATTTTTCTGTAAAGAAATAGTAAGTATTTGGGGCTTTCTCCGCCCATTACTGTCTCAGCCATAGTAGCCCAACAGGACCACAGGAGTTCATAAATGAACAAGGCTGCGTTTCATTAAAACTTTATTTACAAACGCAGACAGAGCCAGATGGGGCCCTCAGATTGTAGCTGCCAACTCCTGATCCAGAGTCGCACTTTGTCTCTACCACTGTCTAGCTGGGTGATGGGGCTGGAGCACACTCCTCCGGGAGGTGAAGGCAGTAATTACCCTACGGCCTGAGGTTCAGGGGATACCGTGGACCCATGAATAAAGTACTTACCCCGTGGAAGCGCTCCATAGGTGTTAGCTATGTTGACAGTAATAGTGATGATGACAATGACCCTCTTTTACAGCAGGGAAGTTAAGCAGCTCAAGCCATGGCCTCGGAAGCAGCTTCCTTTAGCCGGTGACTTCAGCGTGGTACTAGCCTGGCCTTTGACAGAATGCCTCTTCCCCCTTTCCTGCTCAGGTCCACTCCAGGGCAGCAGGGTCCTGGCAGTGACCAGGTGGGGATGGAGGGGGACACGACCCCTACCGCAGGGACTGCACACACAGGTGTAACGGCCCGCCGCCAGCTCCAGAACCCAGGATGGAGACGGGGCCCCTGTCCCCCAGCTGCACCCCATGTGGTCCCTAGGCTCTCGGGGCCTAGAAGCAACTCTCAGGTCACACGATTAGGGCTGTTTCCTGACAGCACGGTTCCCAGGAGACCACAGCCAAAGCGGCCTCTCTCACCTTGCTGGGACAGAGGAGGAGGAGGAGGAGGAGGAAGAGGAGGAGGAGTTCCAGGCATTTGCTCTTTTCCTCATTTTGGGCATTTCTCTAATGCCTAGACTTCTCACTTGAGCCCTTTAGATTGATGGCGTCTTTAGGAGCAGTATTTTTTCCCCAGGCCAGGTCTCCTCCTTTTTCTGAACTAAAAGGACAACCTTCTCAGATGCTCAAAATAGATGCAAACAGCTGGGCATGGTGGAGCACTCCCGTAATCTCAGCACTCGGGAGGCTGAGGCAGGAGAATCGTTTTCAGGTTCGAGACCAGCCTGTGCTATAAAGTGAGCCCAAGACCAGGCTGAACTGCGAGGCGAGACCCTGTCTCAAAAAGAAAAAAAAAAAAAAACGCAACAACACCGCAGATTCCAACAGCCAGTACTACAGGAGATCCATTTGGAAACCTCACAGAATTCTGAATTTAGAGCTGCGAGCTGCTTTGTTTGTCTGCACCGACCAAGGGCAGGCCCCACTCCTGTTCTGCTCTGGCCTCGGCGGCCTCACTCCCCTGAATTAAATTTGCCGATAAGCGTGGGGGTCACAAGGCACGCCAAGGGGTCCTCCTCTTGAACTCAAATTTCCTTCTCCCAGGCACACCGGAAATGCGCTGCGCACACAGCAGAACAAAGGACAGAAGACCTCGGGAGCCCAGCTGAGGGCGGCTGCAGGTGTGATTTCACCGGGGTCCAGGTGTACAAATCGGACTCCAGACACACGCGCACACACATGCACACGGAGCAGGAAGCCGCGCCCAGGTTAACAAGAGCCCAAGATGAAAATACTTTCATAAAATAGGACGCTGCGGAATGGTCTGGCGTGCTTGACCCCTTGGGGGGGACGACTGTTTTGTTTTGCTTTTTCTTTCTCCTCATTCTCTTTTTCCCTGTGTCGCGTGCTCAAGCTAGAGGCCAGATTAAAAACCACAAGAAGGGTGGAGGGGAGATTAGGGCGAAGCGCTGTGGCAAAGTGCTGGCCGGAGTTTGATACCCAACAATGGGGAAAAAAAAGAACCAAAAAATAACTGCAAGAAGGTGCGTGTGTCCCGAATGCGTTTTTAGTACAGTAATAACAGAGTTTTAAACCCTCATTTAAAAAAAAAATAATTAACTCGAGCAATTCTCCTTTGGCTTCCGGCAATCTGAGGGCCGGTGTGGAGTAAGCCGAGCTTCATTCAGAAGGGTCTGAGTAAAAGAGAGAATTCGTCACGGCGCTGCAGGCTGCAGCAGCAAAAATTTGCACCTAAAAGTCTGGCAAAAGGACAAGTACAGGAAGACATATCACCCCATCCAGGCGTGGTGGTGCACACCTGCCATCCCAGTTCGGGAGGCTGAGGCAGGAAGATAACCCCGAGTTCGCAGCCTGCCTAAACGCCATAGGAGCCCGTCTCCACTCTCCACCCCCACTAGAAGCGCGCGCGAGAAACTAAGAGCCAGGAAAAGCTCCGACACTGCGTCCGGACAGAGGAGGCAGCGCGCGTCTCCGCAGAGCACTGGGGCTGCAGAGAGCGCTCGCGGCGGGTCCCGCGTGGGGGGGGGTCCCGCGTGGGGCTGCGCGGCTCCACCCTTCCCCAAGCGCCGCGCTCCCTGGGGCTCCCGAGGTCGCGGTGGCCCATGGGCGTCTCTGCAGCCCAGCGCGCAGGGACAGGGGACCCAGCACCTGCAGGAGATGGGGAAGCGGGTCGCGCTTCCATGCTGAGCCCGGCGGGTTGCGCGGCGCCCCGACCGGGAGCGAGGTTCCTCCGCGGTGGTGCCCGGTGACCACGGGGACCGCGTCCCGAGGCCGCTGCTCCTGCGCGTCCCCCACGCGCGCCCCGGAAGGCCTCCCTGCCCGCCTCGCGCTCGGAGTCCTCGGGAGCTTTTCTCTCCGCCTCGAGCGTGCGAGACGAGGGTGCAGGAAAAGACACAAGGCACTTGCGAGACGGTGTGAAGTCCAGCCGGCGAGGGGGCGCAGGCCTGTAATCCGAGCACCTGGGAGGCTGAGGCAGGAGGATCGCTGCGAGTCCGAGCCCAGCCTGGGCCACACAGCAAGAATTTCTCTCCAAAAAACAAAAGAAAACGAAACGAAAAGGAAAAGACAAGAAAAAGTCCTGATGTGCTTCGGCAGCCCTTCTCCTACTTTGCGGCTCTGAGACTCCACTCGCCTACTGAAATAAACACAGTCCCGGGCTGCTTTCCGGGACTGATAACGCGGAGGGCCGGGTCGTGGCCCGCAGGTTTCGGGGAGGAGCCGCGGGAGGGGGCGGCTGCAGAGGGGGATGGGGTGGCGCCCCGCGGGGCCGCCGTCGCCGCTCGAGTCCGGGGATCGAGCGTGTGCGGATCAGAACTGCGACGGCGCCCGGGTTCCGGGACCCGGCAGGTGACCGCGCCCGCCCGCCTGCAGTCCCCGGGCGTCACTGCGCCGCCCGGGATCCTAACCCCGATCCCCGGTTCCTCCACTCCAAGAGAAAAGGAAAGTGAGCCCGAGCTGCCGGCCGCTGCCCCGCCCCCGTCTCCACGGCAACGGACGCGTCCGCCGTGCCCCCGTCCCTCCCGCGCGGAGCTGTTCGCTGGCGCTCCTCCGGGCGGGGCTCACGGCGCAGGCGCGCGCATCTGCCCCTCCGCGGCGGCCTCGGGTGGATTCTGGTTTGTTTTTTGCGGTTTTTTTTTTAAAGGTATTGAGGTCGCGCCTGTAACTGAGGGTTACGGACCTGGGAGCCATACTGAGTCTGAAAGGCAGGACCTGGGCCCCACCAGGGTTTGGTCTCTGGGTTTGCTTTTGTGCTTGTGGTGCTCGCTGCGGGCTGTGTGGCCTGAGGCAAGAGGACAGCATTGCAGTTCCGGGATGAGACCTGAGGAAACAGGGGACGCGCGCGCAGCGCGGGAAACATGGCCGGCGCCGCCGTCCCGCCCACGGCCACGCCCACCCACTGCCACGCCCCCGGCCCGAGGCCACGCCCCGCACCCTAGTGGTTGCCATCTTGACTCGGGTCGCGGTCGCGTGTCTGCCCCGGAGGCGGAGCGCAGCCGTCAGGGTCGCGGGGTGCGGACCCGGGCTTCGGTGCGGGTTGCACGGGACGCTGGAGGGAGCGTATTCTGAGGATGTCCCCGCACTTCCTGTCCGGTGTCTCCTTAGAGGGGCGAGAAAGAACTGCAAAGGGAAAGCAGGAAAAGAAGCGAAATCTGTGTAACCTACACACGTATACGGCACGCGTTGTACGTCGCGTGCTGTGTCTCACACGTGTGCGCACGTGTCTGTGTTTTCCGGTGTGCCAGGTCACGCTCGGAGGAGAACTCTTGGTTCTAAAGCGGGGCACAAGCGTGTGTGTAGGTTACTTTATTCTTTTACTTACTGCTCCGCCATCCCCGGTGGCGGGTGCCCTGCACGCCTTTGTCTCCTCCGGCTCCGCCGCCGCCCGCCTGCGGGTCCGGGCAGGAAGCGGGAGCCCGCCGGCCGCACGCAGTGGGCGGTCTGCGGAGGGCCCGGCCCGGGACGCCTGCAGGTGCCGCCGCCCCCCGCACCCTGGCCGGCTCCCCGCGTCCGGCGCCCCGCAGGCCCGGCCCGCTTGTTGGTGGGGGCAGGGCGATTCGGGCGGGCGCATCCCCGGTGAACCCGGCCTCCTTTGTGTCCCGGGGGCCGAGGGGAGCCCCCGTAGTTGGCATGGAACCTCCCCCATGAAGGGTGCGGACAGACGCGTGACTTAACTGAATGCCTCCCACTGATGCATTTGCTAACGGGGCTCCTGACATCTCCACGACCGCACCAATAATTATTAGGCTTCAAGACCGGATAACTTGGGGGGGGGGAAATAAATCAATAATGGGGAAATTGAGTACTTGCTCTGAACACGCGGTGGTCCTGCCACAGTGTTAAAAATCCAGTGGCGACAGTGGTCGAGGCTGAACGTGTCGGGGGGAGGGGTAGAGGCTGGGGGAGGGGTGCCAAAGCTGGGCTTCTGGGGGTGTTTATTACATGTGGGGCCTCTGCGTAGCTTCTGTGACTGCCAAGGAGAGCAAAGAGCAAGGGACACGTGACATGTCTGGACTGACAAACTTGTGAAGGAATAGACCCCCGCTGTGGTTTGAAGCGTTGTATGCGTATATGTAGAACCTTAGTTAATTCTTGGTTAGTCAGATCAGCTCCTAAGGCCGGAGGAAGTACCCTGGGCCGAGGACTTCCTGCACTTAAAAGTACAAATCTGCCTGCTCGCGTGTGACCTGCGTGCGTGCGCGTGCACCCCCCCACACACACACACACCTTAGTTTTGCCACATGGAAAACGAGAAGAATTTCCACCCCGCTCCACCTCCAGGACTTCGTAATAGTTACTAAATTGTTACTTGTAAAATATCCAGAAACAGCATAGAAGATCCGTAAGAGCTTTCCTCTTTTCGTTTAATAAATGCATTGAAAGGGCTAAAACGGCAGGTTGTGAGCTATTAATAGGTGATAAGGTCAGTTGAGTGGGTCATAGCTATTACTTTTTAATGCAAGAGTTTAGAAGAGAATAGAATGGCATGGCCCATTGAAAGAGAAAGTACTGTTTTGTGAAACCCTTTGTTGCATAAGTATGTGTATATTCAGGTAGCATATTGGACCCCAGTGTAAAAAATGCAATTTTTTTTAATGGATCAAGTTTTTCAAAATGTTGAAAAACCTGCACTCAAATAATTTGAGACTTGGGCCTTGGGCTGTAACTCAGTGGCAGAGCTTGTGCCACATACACACACACACACGCAGAAGTGCACACACAAATGCACACATGCACGCGCACACGCACACAAAACCTGGAAATAAGATAAACACATCAATAGGTAAATTATACCGTATTCATTCAGTGGCTCATCTGTTTGAACCTCACTCCCTCCACTGGATGCCTAGCTAAGGGGGGTCTGGTGGTCCCTGAGTTCCCTTGCTCAGTGATTGGCTTCCCTGCTACTTAGGTGAGTGACTCAGGAGTCTAGGAGCCAAGATCCAGCCCCCTGGCTTCAGTGTACCCTCAGGCTACTGTCACCCCTTTGCTGAGCAACTGTATCAACTCCCAAGTAGTATCACTGCAGCCTCCCACCTAGTTTCCTTGCGCACAGGCTAACTGTCCGCCTACCTGTCCTCCACGGTGCCCATCTGCACGGCCAGCCCCGCCTTACCTTAAGTTCTTGCCATGCCTCTTGGGATAGCAGCCAAAATCCTCCAATGGCCCTTGTGTTAATTTCCCAGGAATTCTGTAGCAAAGTACAGCAAAGTAATTGGCTTTAAGAACTGAAATATATTGCTTAATGGTTCAGAGTCAAGGTGTTCCTAAGGCCACAGTTCTCTCTGAAACCTGTCCAGAAGAATCCGCCCTTTCCCACTACTAGCTGGTTGTCAGTCTTTGACATTCATTAGACCCACAGCTATTACTGCTCCCGTCTCTGCCTCTGTCATTACAGGGTTTGCTTTCCCTGTGGGTGTCCCTGTTTTCTTTTAGATGTTTGGTTGGTTGGTTAGGTTCTGGTGCTGAGTATTGAACCCAGGGCATTGTGCATGCTAAGCACGCACTTTACCATTGAGCTACACCCTGAGCTGTGTTTCTGTAGGACTGCAGTTACATGGAATTGGGAACCCACACTGCTCCAGTAGCCCCTTACCTTAAGGCACTGGATCTTCAATGACCCTACATTCTAGGATGGTCCCATTAGCAATACTGGGGGCTAGGACATTCGTGTAGCTCTTGGGGAGGACACGGATCACCCATAATGCGTCTGGCAGCCTTGTCTGGCCAGGCCACTGCCTCCCTTCTGGGCTTCCTTCCTTTTCACCGTTGTTTCTAGATGTCCTTCCAGGAGGGGGACACGAGATGGGGAGGGAATAAGAAGGGAAGAAAGGGACAAGCAAGAGAAGAGAATAGAAGGAAACAAATGGAAACAAAGCTTTGGTAAGTAAGAAGAGGGAGAAATGTCAAAGGGGGAGCAAAATGGGAGGAAAAAGAAGCAGCAAGATATTTCATGGACAGGTACAAATTCCCTATGTGAATGTGATCATTATGTCTAAAATGTACCAATGAAATTTTTAAGACCTTCCCCCAAAGCACTCTCAGGTGGGACTTCTCAAGGTGGCTGGATCTAGGGTGTGTGAATATGGATGAAGAGAGTGTGGTAACTGGTTGGCTTAGTACAGTTCTGGGTGTGGACAGAGGGAAGGCGCATCCTGGATATGGGTGGCACCAACCGGTAGGCCTGTGACCTCGATGGATTACAGGGAGAAACAAGGAAGGCAGCTCAGTGCTCGCCGCTTCCTGCTGCCCTGCCGTGGACTGTTTCTTCTCTGTGATGCCGCCTCGCCTTGGAGCCAGACAACTCTGGACTGAAACCTCTACAAACTGCGACCTAAAATAAAACTCTTCTCCTTTACCTTGTGGGTATCAGGTATTGTATCCCAGCAAAGAGCAGGTAACCAAGACAATTGCGACTGACTCCATCTGCACAGGGCTTTTTTGAAAGCTGCAGGCAGCGAGGAGTTTTGCTGATGGTTCCACCTTGCCCTCTGCCTGCAGTGCTCCCCTTCCCTCCCCCAGCCTCACTCCCATTTCGCCTCCAGAGTTCACCTTCCGGGTCCCTCCAGGATGCCCTTCACAACCGTCCCCACCCCAGGGCCTGCTCCTGTTCCTCTGACTACACAGAATGTCACGGCCGCCACACACTGCCGGCTTGCCACCCTTGAGACAATTATAGTTCGTGTGTTTGGTGAGCATCTTCTTCACCACACAATCAAAGCTCTTGCAAGGCTAAGAACACTTAGCATTTCACCCTCAACACTTAGCACCAGGCATGGCCCCTACAAGGTCCTCCATACAGTGCTGGCAGAGTAACCAATGCTGCATGCGAATATATGAACTAACATTCAGCTCAAGATAAGTCACCACCTGCAGGTACGCCTGGGGAAAAATTGTCAATGTAGGGTCACTTTCTAAAATGCAAACGTCACATCCAAGACTACCAGCTGAGAATTCCTAAGGGACCATGGAATTTGTGGTATAAATTCATGGCGTCATTAGCTATTGAAAGAAAAACCGTGTTGTAATTTAGGCTTAAACACATACAGAACTCCTCGGCTTCCAAATACCCATTGTTAGATCTGGGTAAGAGTTCCCGTTTGTTTTCTGGAACCAAAAAGTGAAACCCAGCTTTGAGTGACTGTCTCAGTCAGTTTCCGCTGCTATAACAATATCATAGACCAAGTGACTTATAAATAATACAGATTTACTTCTTACAGTTCCAGGTCCTGGGAAGTTTGCAATAGAAGCCCCAGTAGATTCAGTGTCTGGCCAGGGCTTCCTCCCTGCCTTCTTGCTATGTCTTCCCAAGGGGCACTGTGTCCTCTTATGGCAAAAGAGAGAAAGACACCTTCTCTTAAGCCCTATGTATTAAATTGGGCAAATCTAGCTGGGCGTATTGGCACATATCTATAATCCCAACACTTGGGAGGCTGAGGCAGGAGGATTGCCTGGAGTTTAAGGCCAGCCAGGGTTACATAGCAAGATCCTGTCTCAGGAAAACCAAAACAAAACAAATCAGACAAATCCAGGTGTCAGTCCATGGGCAGCTGGTTCCATTCCTGTGGACACAAGGTGAGGCCGGGCATCTGGCAGAAGGGGAAGGTAGAGGAAGCTACTTACCTCAGGCCCGCCAGGAAGCAGAGAGGCCAGAGAAGCGGAGAGGGGTGGGCCAGGGATCCAATATGGTCCCGAAGTCGTGCTCCCATGACCTAGTCCCTTCAGCCAGGTCACACCGCCTGTTTCCGTCACCTCCCAGGGATGCCATCAGGTTAGGATTTTCCCAGTGGGTTAACCCATGAGGGAGTCAGAGCCCCCATCATGCACCAGCCCCCCAAATAACCCACAGCAACCACACTTCTGACACAGCCAGTCTTCTGCGGTCATTTGATACAGTAGCTAGCAGAGCTCCCCTCGCATTTTCTGGGGACACACTGGCCAAGACAATCACATGTTCCAGACTCCACACATCAGGGAGGGCACCGTGAAGTCATGCTGCAGAGCTGTGTGCCCACGGGCAGGAAAGGGGCTTCCCGTCTCCCACAGGTGGCACAGGGCTTCATTTTATTTATGTACTTATTTTAGTCAGTATTTTTGTTTTGTTCTTTTTTTTTTTTTTTTGTCTTTTTGAGACAGGGTCTCATTATGCAGTTCAGGCTGGCCTGGAGCTCACTTTGTAGCACAGACTGGTCTCGAACTCACAACGATCCTCCTGCCTCAGCTTCCCAAGTGCTGGAATTACAGGTATGCACCTCTATGCCCAGTTTTGGTCAGTATTTAATTATCCCATTTGCTTAACTTTTTGGACTTTGGTTTATCTATTAAATCATAATGAAGGGACCGGAGATATAGCTCAGTGGCACACGTGCCTGCCTGGCAAACACAAGGTCCTGAGTTCAATGCCCAGTACCAAAAAACTAAAAAAGTGATTATGAAGATGATAACTACATTTGAAGCATGATTAAAGTAATAGCTGTGAGTGGTGTCACATGCCTGTAATCCCAGGAGGGTGCCTGTAATTCAGGAGGCTAAGGAAGGAGGGTCACGTGGAGCTCAAGGCCCGGACTACTGAGCAAGACCCTGTTTCAAAAAGACAAAACAAACAAACAAACAAACAAAAACAAAACAAAGCACTCAAGAGGCTGTGGCAGGAGGTTCACTGTGATTTTGAGGCCAGTTTGAGCTACAAAGTGAGCTCAAGGCCATCCTGAATTACATAGTGAAACCCTGTCCCAAAGAGGAAAAAAAAGAAAAAAAGCAATACACCAAAAGTTAAGCTGTGTAACTAGACTCACAAACGGTGTGATCTCTCTCTCTCCCTCTCTAATGCACAAACACACACACGCAGCCCAATGAAACATTCTACTTAGTGTTTAAACCACAGTGCTTGGTATCCGGTTTGAATTCCAGGTCCGCCTCTGAATAGCCCGGAGACGATGGACAAGTGACTTCACTTGTCTGGAACCCCGGTTGCCTTATCTACAAACCATGAATAAGATCTGAGTCCTAAATGCCAGGCTGGTGGCTTCGAACAGCTTATCCACCTCTCGCTTCCTCTTTATCAAGTATAACTCCATGTCTTGAGTTACCCATAGGAATGCTTTCCACTGCAAGCCACTGACTCCCCAAACAAAAATAACTTCAGCAAGGAAAACCTTCCCTCTGGGCTGGGGTTGCTGCTCAGAGCAGAGCGCTTGCCAACCATGCAGGGGGTCCCGGGTGCCGTCTCCAGCACTGCCCAACAAATAAATAAGAAATGTCGCCGGGATACAGCTCAGTGGCACAGCGCCTGCCTGGCAAGCATGATGTCCTGAGTTCGATTCCCAGTACCCCTCCCCAAAAAAGGAAAATCCGTGCCTCCCCAGAGCCAATCCCTGCCTCTGCTTACCAGCTTTCTTCCCCGCTGTCAGAAAGGAGCCCGCAGACTCAAACAGGCAAGGGGCCTGGACAAGGCCAAGTGAAAATACAGTCTGCTTCTTCAGGAGGGCGGTGCACCCTTGGACAGCAGAAAGGGGGTGCTCAAGCCCGCACCCCTGGGAAGCCTCTGTCCTATAAATTCATTGGCTGCGGGGAAGGGAAGAGAGGAAGGAGGCGGGACCCCGGCTGTTAACAAGCTATCTCGCTCTGTAGCATTGTTCCCAGAATTTAAACTGGGGTGTCTCCAGTCGGCCCCAAGTGGGCTAGAGACTGAGGTGTTCCCGTTTGGATCCTTTGACATGAAAAACAGGCCACAGCCTCTCACACCACGCTGATCTTCCTTTTCCAGGCAGTGCCTCACACTTAGACCCTGCCCAGTTCTTTGGGCCCAGCAACTGTCCCCCTCTGAACAAATCTGGGTTCTTTCAGGAAGGAAGATGGGGCCGCAGCTGGGGAGGGGTCTCTTCGCAGTCTCCCACCCGCACCGCAGGCCTCCTGCCCGGGCTCTCAAGGCCCTTGGTGAGCACTTGGTCCAAATTCTCATTTCTTTTCCTTTCTCCTCATGTAAAATTGAGACAATTCACATACAGTAAAATCCACCCTCTTCAAAATTACAGTTCAGTGCCATTCAGCATATCACCAAGTTGAGTCACCGTCACCCCTGCCTAATTTGAGGACCGCACCCATCACCCCCGCAGAAGCACCCCTGTGCCCACTAGGAGGCAGCTCCCATTCTCCCCACCCAGCCCTAGGCACTCTCTGGCCACTTCCTGTCCGGGCATTCGCCACTCCTGAACATTGCACAGCAAAGAGGTTATCCAACAGCCTCTGTTCCATCAGCAAAACGTTTTCAAGATTCTTCCATGTGGTGGCCTACAAGGGTACATCTTTTTTTTTTAAATTTCCAAATAATATTCCATTACACAGAAAGCCCACCTTTTTAAAACCCACCCATTGGCTGGTGTACACTGAGGCTGTTTCTATGTTCTGCTTCTTCTCAGTAATGCTGGAACATTCAGGTTCAGATTTCTGTGTCACAAGCCAGCACTTCTCGTGGGTAGACCCGCAGGAGCCGAATTGCTGAGCCTTGTGTGGCTCTATTTAGCGTTGGATGAGCTGCTAAACTGTCTTCCAATATGGCGGTGCCATTTCGCTGTCCTTCTAGCAACTACCAGGATCCCAATTTCTGCCTATTTTCACCAACTACCTGTCATTTCCATCTTTTATTGTAGCCTTCCTAGTGGGTCAGCTTTGTTTCTTGAATTTACTTTCCAACAGCCTGGCAGATGGTCTTCATTTGTTTGTGGCTTTCCACTTGAAATCCTGGTGATAGTTATAGGTTAGCTCCTCAGCAAGATATACTTGTGCCCATTAAAAAAAAAACTTGGCCTGTAATTTCAAGGGCTTCATGGATCTGTTCCAAAATCATCCACCTGTTATCTAGGGATTTCCAGGGGGCCCAAGTGCAGCTGAAAAAAAAAAAATTAGCTGATCCAGACGTGGAGTTGAAGAGATGAGGAGAACTGAGGCCTGGTGCCAAGGACCCAGCGGGCCAACAGGGCGGGGAGAGGCCCAGGTAGAGGGCACAGAGCTCAGAACCCCTCTCCCATCCTTACTTCCTGGGCCTTCTCTGCATCATCTTACCTCTAAGTCCTTGAAAGGTTTTCCTCACTATGCAGCGGGTGGGTAAACCTTTCTGGGGGTGACGCTGTTGATAGGATCAGGTGAGACAAAGCTGGCCGTGTGTCCAGGCCCAAGTGCTCAGCATGATCACCGGGCAGAGTGACTGGCCTCTCTCAGGAGCAGGGTGGGCGCCCAGCAGGGTAAGGTATCTTTTCTTTGGCCTGCAGGGTGTTTTTTTGTAAGTAAGGAAAGTTCTGCTACTACATGTATGTTTTCAGTTTCCACTGAAAAGTTAGGTCTGAAAATCAGGAAAGATCTTAAATTTTCTTTGCCGTTGTCCCTGTCTGGGGGCGGGTGGCAGTGCTGGGGAGTGACTACAGCCCTGCAGTGTACCGAGCCACACCTCCAGCCCCCAGCAAAAATTATAATTTTGGTTGTGTTTGTTTTATTTTGTTTTGTTTTTAATTAGAAAAATTCATACTAGGCTGATACCCTCAAAGCACACAGGCGGGCACAGCCAAGCCCCAGCTGCCCACTCTGGGGCTCCCCCTCCGGTCGCCACCCCTGCCCAGTGCCTTAGAGCCCACCCACCTGGGTTGGCCTTAGAGTTTGTTCTCAGGCTCCTGCTGGGAAACGCCGCCTCCCTGCAAAGGGTTGGTACCGAAGGGGCACAGAGAAGATTGCAAAACTGTGCCCTCAAACCAGAGACAGCAGGTTCTGTGAGGCCAGGAGAGGGGACTTCCAGAGGGGCAGCCCACTCGGGCCAGCACACCGCTCGGGAAACAGCCTTTTCTAGCCGCCTGTGGTCCCACAGGTGCACGGCACCAAGCTGGCATCTGCAGAGCAAGGGACCCGTTAGCAAGGGAGGGGCCGCAGAGCTGGGAGCAGGGCTTGGGGAACGAGCCGCTGTCCCCCATGCTTAAACTCTTCCTGGGTTACTGAGTCTGTTAATAATAGCACAGTCCCCATCACCACCCTCTGCGTTACCCCATGTTGGATACCAGTTCCTCCGTCACACAGCGCAGGCCACTGTCCCCCCCTCCCCCTATCATGGACGCGAGCTCCTGTGTTTCTCCCTCCTTACCTCATTCACTTCTGCCAGCCCCTCAGCGTCTTCGGGTGGCGATGGCTCTCCAGGCTGCCCGCCACTGTCCCCAAGTCAGGAACCATCTTCACCTAGAAGTCTCAGACCTTGAACTCAGCCTGCACAGCACAGCCACAAAAAGTCCAGAGATTGTGGGTAGATTTCCAGGCTTTGTTCTCCTAACAAGGGTGAGCCCTGCAGTGTGAGGGGGAGAAGCTTTGGTCCTGAGGTCCTGGGGCTAGAATCCAGGGCCCTGTGCACACAGGACAAATGCTCTGCCACCGAGGACAACCCCTGCCCACTCCTACATCTTCATTATGTAGAAGCAGACGGTCACTCACTGGATCCACAGAACAGTAATGGCAAGAGCAATACTGACTTTGGGGGGTATTTACTATATGTCAGGCACTTTATGAATGCATTAGCATGTTGTCTTGTCTCTCTTTCCCTCTTTGTGTGTGTGGCTTTTTTGAGACAGAATTGCACTGTGTATTTCAGGCTGGCTTCAAACTCCCAGCAATCCTCCTGCCTCAGCCTCTTGCATGCTGGAGTTACAGGTGTGTGCCTCCACCCCCAACTCATATTTAAGTCTTTTAACAGCAGTACTACAAGCTATTCAATATGCTGATGGCCGTGTACAGGGAACGCAACCAAGGTGTGGAGAGAATAATTATCTAAGGTCAGGAGCAGAGTCAGTTTAACCCATGTCTGATAGATTCCAGAGCCTTCAGTTTTAGGTGCTGCCTTTCCACAGTTAACAAGATCTTAACTTACTCTGACTTTTAGTATTTATAAGCTGAGCAGTGTCTGTTGTTCTTATCAGCAGGTGTTGGATTTTGGTTTGGCAGCTAACAGAGACCCAATTTAAACAGTGGCTTAAGCAGGTTTACTTCATATAACAAGGAGTCTAGAGGTCAGCTACTGCTGGCTTTGGTTCACTGACCCAAGAATGTAAAGTTCGAGGTTTCTGACTGCTTTTTTTTTTTTAACTTGCTCCCTGAGTTACAAAATTGCTGCTTGTGTTCCAGCAATCATGTGCATGTTCCAGGCAAGAAAAAGGGAAGAAGAAAAAATGATATCCTCTTGACAGATAGAATCCTTTACCAAGCATTCCCCATGCTTTCTCTTGCTGTTTCAGCTTTATGAAAAGGGCCCTGGGTGAAGCTCAGTGGGAAACTGCCTGGCTCGCTTGCACAAGACCTGCAGTTTGATTACCAGAACCGCTAAATAAATGAATAAATAAATGTGTGTTATGCACTTAGGCAGCTGGGGACACTGCTGCCCCCAGCAGTACGGGAATCCTTTCCTTGAGGGAGAGAGGTGGTTAAGTAGGCAGTTAACATTCTCTGCCTACCGCAAATATCTATTTTTAGCTACATCTTACCCACATCTGCATGTTTAAATTTGTGTGCTTTTCTTCCGGGCTTGGCATAGGAGGCCTTCCACCTGTGCTCACAAATAAAGCTTTATTGAAAAACAGGCATGTGGGGCCAGGGATTTAGCTCAGTGGCATAAGCGCCTGCCTGGCAAGCGCGAGGTCGTGAGTTCGATCCCCTGTACCGCAAAAAAAAAGAGAGAGAGAGAGAAAACGAAAAGCAGGCACGTTCACTTGTTTACACATGGCAGCTTTTACACCAGAAGGGCAGAGTGAGCTTGGTTTTTCCCTTCTAAGGGCAGGGTTCAGAAGTTGATGTGAAGGAAGATACCTGACTGCAAAGCCCGTTCTTTTTTTTCTTTTTCCTGTCGTTACTGTTGGCTTCTCCCAGGTTTGGAGACGCAGTGCTGAGAAAGCGCCTTGCCAGCCCCAGCACCAGGCAGGAGGCAGGAGGACTGGAGAGGAGTGCAGCTTTTCTCCCGCTCAAAGTCAGAGCCCTTTGGCACCTTCTCTCCATATCTGCCATGACAAGGTTGAGCTTTTTCACTAAAGAATAAACACACTTTTTACCTCCAGATGCCCAGAGACATTCTGGAAGACTTGCTCATAGGAACAATCTAAAATTACCCAGCTTTGTGCTCTATGGAAAGACACTCTTCAGACAACTTTGCATTTGTTGGGATAATGACAAGTTTGATAAATGCAAACTATCTGATAAATTTCTGTCAAGTGTGTTGGTTGAAGAATATTTCATAGCAAATCTCTATAGATTGAGACAAATGAAAAATATTTATGTGGCTCTAGGCACATAAAAATCAGCCTGTTGTTCTCTCATTCAACTCTCAGTATGGGGCAGATATATTTTCTGCAAAGATCTGCACCTGAAAAACTCATAATTTAAAACATTTCTGTTTATCAACTGACTGGCATCCTCATGTAGCTGTGTTATGTACAGTTGATAGTTTGCTCAATATGCTAGCTCCAAAACTATGTTTCCTTTTTTTAAATCAGTACTGGGGATTGAACTCACGACCACACTCTGGCAAGGCAGGCGCTTATGCTGCTGAGCTAAATCCCCATCCCCAAAACTATGTTTCTTGACAAATGTTTAATTTGAAAGGAACATCAAATTTTGTGGGCAGTTAGACTGTTATGGTTTATGTCTAGAGTACCCCCCCAAGCCTCATGCACTCAAAGATGGGGCTTTGAGGAGGTGGCTGGGGCATGGGTGTGTGATGCTCATCATTGGATTAGTCCACTGATGGGGTTATAGCTGGGTGTGATGTCACGAGGAGAAGCCTGATTAAAACAGGGGGTCAAAGGGCCAGGGATTTAGTTCAGTTGCACAAGCACCTGCCTGCCAAGTGTGAGGTCATGAGTCTGATTCCCAGTACTGTCCCAAGAAAGGAAGAGAGAAAGAAAGAAAGAAAGAAAGAAAGAAAGAAAGAAAGAAAGAAAGAGGTAAAGAGGTAGGTCTCTGTGCTAATGGCCTGGAGGATATATATATATGTATCCCTCCTCTTCTCCTGAGCCCTCTCTGCTTCCTGCCTGCAATGCCATAGACAGTTTCTCTGCCATGATACCCCTCTGCTATGCCACCCTGCCTTGGAACTGGCTATGCACTGAAACCTACAAACCGTGAGCCAAAATAAACCTTTCCGTGGGGCCCAGGAAGCAAGAAGTCAGAAAGCACCTCCTGTGAATCAGCAGAAGCCATGCTAGGTCTGGGAGGAGTCCATCAAGGAGAAGCAGCCAGTCAGCCCGCTGCTGCGAGAGCAAGCCTTGCAGGGTCCACGAAGGGAGAAGCCAGATAATGCCTCCATGAGCCTGCTGGCATGGGGGCTGAGAATGAAGAATGCCCCCATATGCCACTCATACAGAGGACCAGCTGGGTCAATAGCAACTGAGTGCCTGCATTGTTTGGTTGACTTTGCAGGCCTGGGGCCAGTGGTCTGAGCATCTATTGGGAGGATGACAGTATGCAATACAGCAAATATGGGGGATTTCCTTCTGTCTTGTCTTTGAAGTCCAGTATTGTTCTCACTCTGTTGTTTTCTTCTGACTGTTTTGCTTCGTTCAATCTTCTGTTTGGTTTAATTTTGTTATGTCTGATGGAAACGGACAACTATTGTGACGATAACGAGATAGACTGTGGTAGCCACTGATGGTTTCCTTTACTCCTGCTTCCAAGTGCTGTACCAATTTCACTGCTTTGTTTTGATTGACTTTATTCTGTTTTGTTGGCTTTTATCTTTAAAATTTAAAAAAAAGCAAAATAAACCCTTCCTGCCTTAATTTGTGGGTGTCGAGTATTTACTCCCAGCAGTGAGAAAGTAACTAAGATGTAGACATTTTAATAATTTGTATAAATGTTCTAAGTTCATATAATTCAAGTTCCCATAATGTTATCACATTACATTTAACTGGAAAGGAGGGCTCCCAGAAAAATACAAGATGCAAATGTCCACCTGAAATGCGTTGGACACCTATGTACCTGTCCATAAAGCACAGGAATTCCTGGATGTGGCACTTTTGATGTGGGCTGGGAGAGTCTGGCTCAGAAGCTGTGTTGTGGGTTGTGGGATTGTAAGCAGCACCCTGGCCTCTGCCCTCTGCCCTCTAGATGCCAGTAGCATCTCCCTATGTAACAACTAAGGATGTTTCCAGACATGGTCAAATTTGTCCTGGGAGGTACTGTCACCCCATTTGAGAACCACTGATGTATTATATTCATAAACATTCATTTAGGACACAGGTCCCAAATCATTCTATGATGTTTCTTTTTTCATTGTTTTTGTTTTTTGTGTGTTTGTTTGTTTGTTTGTTTGTTTGTTTTTTAGACAGGGTCTTACCCGGAACTTCAGGCTGGCCTTGAATTTTCAGCAATCCTCCTGTCTCAGCCTCCCCTGTGCTGGAATTATAGGCATGTGCTACCATGCCCAGCTGCTTTTCTGCTTCTTAAAAAGCTGAAATCTCACTTTTAGTTTCTCTCTTCTCTTCCCTGCAGGTAAATAATCTAGTTTCTTAGCCATTTCAACTTGCTTTCCTTTTTCTTCTCTTTTCTCTTTTGCTGAATTTGTCTGTCCCAGGATTTATTTTTCTCTGCTGCTTTTATTGGCTTTATTTTTTTTACAAGAGCAGGGTTAGCCCCCACCCTCACTCCTGTGCGAGGGCTCCTTCCCCACCCTTAGGCCAGGGGGGCCTTTTGGGCATCTTGAGGGGAGGGAGTGGTGCTGCAGGTCACAGCACACCTTTTTAAATTTATTTATTTTTGAATTTTGACACAAGGTTTTATTAAACCACTGAGTTACCCAGGATGGGCTTGAACTTGCAGCCCTCCTGCTTTGGGCTCCGGAAGCGCGGGGATGACCCCAGGCTTGCGCCCTCACGCCCGACTCATTATTATTTTCCTATCACCTTCAACTTATCACGTAACCTTTGGAGCTTTACGGTGTCCTGAGCACCTTGACACCCTGCTGAGACGGGTGCACAAAGCTCATGTGCTGATGAAATCGTCTTTCTTTCCAACAGAAATCAGAAATCGGGCTTCACAAACCACCATCGCTGCCTACTGAGTTGAGGAGGAAAAGAGACCCTTTTGAACATTTTGAAGACATAACAGACAGAAGAAAAACAAAACAAAGCCTCTTCCATCAACAGACAGGAAGACGGCTAGGAAACATCTCCAGTCAGAATGTGGGCCTTTGACTTCCCAGTCCTCCGGCCACTAGGACAGCTGACCGGTGAACCATGCTGATGCCCGCCAGGGCCCTTCCGTGTTCACACTGCGTTCACACTGTGTTCACACTGTGTTCATGCTGGTGAGCTGGCTCTTGGGAAAATGGACCAGGTGGGCGACTACCAGCCCATTTATTTCAAGTCATCTTGATATAGGGGAAAGAAACTCCCAACCTACCAGATGTCTGGTATGAGTTCATGTTCTCTAAAATGTAAGAATGAATTTTAGGAACAATGGAAGTTAAGTGTAGAATATATTTACTGGGGGGGAAAAAAGCTTCTGTCTGAGAGAGAGACAGAAAGGGTCCTGAGTGGGTTGCCAAAGACATTGTCTTTTCTAGGGATTTTATAGAGTAAAACCCCAAGGTGAGAGAGGTCCAAGGTGGGGAAAACATGGGAACTTGCAAGGTGGGCATGAGGTGGAATGGAACCATGGTCAACCAATAAGATTAATTGCTCAGGTAAAATTGATTAAATCAGGGACAAATGGCGACCTTAACAGCAGCGGCTCTTCCTGGGATGGTGGCTCCAGGCCTCACGAAGGTGACCCATACCTATTTAGAATATCAATAGTTGGGGTGTGGTTGCATTGGTTTTGTCTTCTGTCCTGAGATCTGGCCCACAGCAGGAGGTGTCTGTCCCCTCCAAGGTCACAAGACATCTGGTCTTCTATGCCCGAGGGCCCAGCCCTGTCTGACTACCTGTAATATTTCTATGTAACTCAGCTGCCTCTAACAATCTCTGTGTGTAAAATTTCGAGTACTGTTGTCTATACCTTGCTTTGAGGACCTTCTTACTACCACAGGAGCCATTCGCATCCCATTTATTTATGTATTTATTTATGTATCAACATATCAGTGCTGGGCAGGGAACCCAGGGCTTTTCATGGTCAGGGCAAGCACTCACCACTGAGCTACATCCTGAGCCCTAGCATCTTATTTATTTATTTTTCTTAAAAAGTATTTACTGTTTTCTATGCAGAGTGGGACTCAACAGCTTTTTGTACCTTATCAATCAGATATGATAGCAGCTATTGATTTTTTTAAAATAAATAGGCATTTGAAAATTTAAATACTGCTTTTCCAAAAGTAATGCTCCAGTTCATGAACGCTTCTGTTCACGAACAATTCGGTTCTCAAACAGGAGTGTTGGGCCCAAATTTTGCTTCCATTCGTGAACTCAGCTCCAGGTGAGGAACATGAGTGAGGCCCCATCTTCCCCAGAATCAGGGAAAGAGCTCCCCGTGTGAACTGAGGCAGTGCTTGTAGGGTACCTGGTCAAGTACCACAAAATCGGTTCCTTCTGAAGGAGAAGGAGGCACATTCCTCACTGCACTCTCTTCTCTTGGGTAGTTTCCTACCCAGGAATAAGTTGAGATTCCCAGGAAGGCGCAGAGAGGACAGAGAATTCCCACGAGCCCTTCCCCAGCTTCCTCTGATTGCTAACACCTGCCCTATGCTTCAGTCACTTACTATGACATTCACACACACGGACAGACAGACGGACGGACAGACGCAGCACCCCGGAGTAAACACAAGCTGTGTTCTCATTCCCCAGCTCTCCGTCAGTGTCCCTGCTCTGTTCCAGCCTCCCAGTGTCCCTGCTCTGGTCCAGCCTCCCAGGGTCCCTGCACTGGTCCAGCCTCCCAGTGTCCCTGCTCTGGTCCAGCCTCCCAGTGTCCCTGCTCTGGTCCAGCCTCCCAGTGTCCCTGCTCTGGTCCAGCCTCCCAGTGTCCCTGCTCTGGTCCAGCCTCCCAGTGTCCCTGCTCTGGTCCAGCCTCCTCTGGCCCCCACTGCTCTGTCTGTGTCCCCGCCTCCTCCCGCCCATACCATTTTGTCACCCATGCCATGCTCAGCCAGTGGGGGCTTCAGAGGGAAATGAAATCTTTTGACTTTTTATTTGAATAGACTTTGTTGAGGGCAGTTTTCCGTTTATGGCAGAAAGTGCTTCCCCACGTACCTCCTGCCCCCTACACGAGGAACTCACGTTTCTAGTGACCACCCCACCAGAGAGGTCCACTGTTCCACACTGAGATGGCCCAGAGCCTGGGGGTGACACTAGGGTGCCCCGCTCTGCACGGTGGAAAGTGGTCACCTGCCCACACACGTGTCACACCCACGCAGGGTCCCCAGTACCTTCCAGGCCCACGCACCTCTGACCCACGTCCAGGCCGACCCAGCCTCCTAGTTTTAATACAGAGAGAAAACACCCAAGGTTGCGGAGGGAGCCAAGTGTGTGAAAACAGTTACTGGGACGTCTAACTCACACGGTCTGCAGCATGTGACAAAGTAATAGATAAAGTATAGGCAGGAGGCGAGGGAAAGTAAAGATGTCATTTCTTTCCCTGTGTAAACTCACAGATCCTCCCAATCTGTTCTGGTGAACCCCAAGTTTAAATCCCTACACTAGACCTCGCCTTATGTTTTTTACTGCTTTTTATTACCTTATTTCTGCTTCCTTGGGTGATGACTGTCTTCCTCCTACAAGGGCCCGTGGCATAAGCCTTACAGCGAGCAGGTCTGCAGGCTGCTTCCAGAGCCCGCCTGGGCCAGAGAGGCAGTGATGACAGCGGCACATGTGACATATGGTGTTGGGGACCACAGATTCACAGTGGCTGACTTTGCACACTTCCCTAAGGGATAAAACGGAGGTCTGAGGTTATCGGTACCACCCATTTGAGATTTTCTATTAACTCCTTAGGGACAGGCCATCCTCTCCTACCCGCTAAGACTAAAGCTAAAACCACTAAGTCTAAAAAGCACGCCAGGCCAAGGGCCTTCTTAGCATAAGACCTTCTCTGCCCTCTTGAGCCAACCCAGGATTATCATGTGAGCTGAGTCACAGGCCTGGGAGCCTTCCGCCAACTGGAACCTTCTGCGGGCCCGCCTATCGCTGTATACACCCAGTAAATAGCGGCTGTCTTGGGGTGTCGCTCTCTTGGCCCATCTAGACATCGGCTTCCCAGTCACTCTTTGTGTACTACTAAACATGGCTCTGTTTCCTATTTTATCCATCATACCATTCACACAATCGGGGCTCTCGGCCTGGTCCCCGATAACACGGTCAGGAAGAGGTTCTCAACTCCAGGTCAGTTTCGTCATGTGGAAAAACCAGATCATCATTGCCAGGACTTCGGATGGCTGCAGAAGAGCTAAGTTTTTAACAGTAAATTTCTACCTGAACAGGGCCAGTCAGCTCTCCCACACCCTGATGCAACGTCTGATACCCGCCGCTTAAAGGAGTGGCTTGGTTTGGCTTACGGTTCAGGGGGTTCAGTCTGTGAGCCCCCTGAAACCACGACAAAGAATGTGGAAGGACAAAGCTGCTCATGGTGGCCAGGAAACAGGCCGGGAAGTGGCAGAGAGGGAGGGGCCACACATCCATGACCAGCCAGACTCTGCCAACCCCTGGGCTGGCTCCTCAATTGACACAGTCAAGATTAGCCACCGGCCACCTAAGTAACTTTTTAGGATAACTGTGTGAGCCAAACTTCAGAAGAACGTCACTCTGTGTAGGCCACATAACCGAAAAGGGGAGCACCCCGGTTCAAAACTGTTAAGACATTGACCACAGAGAATGAAACAGAGCCCTGTTCCTCTGCTCAGGATGCTGAGCTGCGCAGCCAAACAGAAAGCCTTGAGGGCCTGCTGAGGTCAGGGTTCCCTGTTTCCCCCACTTTTGTCTCACCCCACAAACTCCCCAAGAGAAGAGGCCTTGTTTCCTGCACAGCCAGCGTCTCCCTCTTGTCGGGCAGGGTTCCATCTCTGAGCCCCTCATGCAGGTTTTTCGGGTACAGAATGTGTGGGGAGTGGATGAGGAGAAGCTGGAGGGGGGGCGGCCGAAATGGGGGGCCAGCATGGCAGCTGGTATTTTATGAGTGGGCTCAGTCCTAAGGGATGCTGGCAAAAAATGCAGAGGGAGACCAAGACCCAAGGGACGGTCAGCGCCGGCAGGTGTCCTCTGTGCATTTGCTCGTTTGTCCCCCTTTGAGGCAGGAGAAGTCATTTTGCCTGTTTTCCAAATGAGGAGCCACAGAGCAAGGCCGGGATGGGGTCGGGTGACCACCGAGGCAGCTGGCAGCAGAGCCAGCCCGGAGACCTGGGACGCAGGGCCACAGAACAGGTGGCAGGACTCCTGGAAGGTCTGTGGTGTCCTCAGGCTCGTGCACCAAGGTCGCCAGTGTTGCTTTTTGCCAGCCCCAGGCAGGACTGGTGAAGGACAGGCCGACAGGGACCTGGCTGAGTGATGGGGAGGAAACGGCTCCAAGTGACCCCCAAGGAGAGGGACCCTTACGCGGCTTTGCCCGAAGCAGTAAGAACAGGCAGATCTCTTCTGGGAGCAGAGCAGAGGAGTCAGGGTTAAAGGGGCAAAATAAAGAAAGGGAAGGGAAACGGAGAAGGCCATCTGTGGGCCTCGGGAGAGCAGGAGGAAAGAACAGGCCCGAGAGGCCTACCCTGCCACTCCCTGGAGTGGGGCTGGGTGTGGTAGCACACACCTGTAAACTCACATCCTCTTGGGAGGCTGAGGCAGGAAGATCTCATGTTCCATTCCTGGCAATTTCATGAGACTCTGTCTCAAAGTAAGAAAAGGAATAAAGGGCCAGGGATATGGCTCCTGGGCTGAGCACTAGATTACCTTACATGAGGCCTGGGTTCTAGCCCCAGCACCCCCAAAAAAGCCTGGGAGGGGGGCATAGGAGTAGAAGGAATTACACCGTAACCCCCTACCTTAGAGCCAGCAGTTTCTTGGGGTGTCTGGGTGTCTCACTTGCCCCTCTTTGACTCCATGGTATTTGTTTGGTTTGGTCCTGGGACTCGAACTCAGGACCTTGCACTTGCTAGGCAGGTGCTCTGCTGCTGAGCTGTATGCTGGTGCCCGACTCCATGATATTGGGAAGAACAAGGCCTTTAACAGCAGGCTGGTGGCTGAGGCCCCACCCAGGCAAGGGGAAAACAGAGGCAGTGGTGACCATGGTTAGCTGCAGACCCCCCACAGCAGGGCCCCTACCCCTGGGCCTGCCCCAGTTCTGTTACTCACACACTTGTGTCATTTGTGTCTTTGCTCTGGTGAGCAACGGGGCTTCCTCCAGGGATCCAGGGCGCAGGACAAACAGGAGCTGCTCTGGGCGTCCCTGGGGACTCCTGTCACTCCCATCTTCACCTTCCATTTGGGGAAGGGCATGGGACCCCAGGACCATGGTCCCTTGTCATGGTTACCACTGTGTGGTGCCTGACAGAGCGGGTGCTCTGAGAGGATTTCATTAGACACTCTGAAGACAAAAAACCCAATCAAGAAATGGGCAGCTGAGCGAAGAGACATGTCTCAGAAGGAGGAGCACAAATGACATAAGCACAGGAGAAATGCTTAGCACCTCTGGCTATTAGGTAAGTGCAGCTTGAAGTGCAGAGATTCCCCATAAAGAGTGCCTCATAAAGAGTGGCATTGCCAAAAACTCAAAACATACTAGGTACCAGTAAGACTGTGGGGGAAGGGAACCCTGCTACAACTGCTGGTGAGAATGTAAGCTAGTACGACCAGTATGGAAATCTGTATGAAGATTCCTCAAGAAACTAAAATTAGAAATCCCATTCAAAAAGCCGGGCATGGTGGTGCACCTCATGTAATCCTAGCAGAAGAACTGCCACAAGTCCAAGGCCAGCCTGGGCTACAAAGTGAGTTCAAGACTAGCCTGAACCATATAGAGAAACCCTCTCTCAAAAAAGACCAAAAAAAAAAAAATCGAAATTCCCTTCCACCCCGATATCCTCCTCTAGTGTCTTCCTGAAAGAGCTGAAGTCATCGTATTACAGCGAGTCATCCATAACCATGTTTATAGCAGCGCAACTCACAAGAGCTAAGCCTTGAAAGGGGCCCGTATGTCCATGGACAGATGAACGGATAAATAAAATGTGGAATTTACACCCAGTGGAGTACCACTCCGCCATAAGGATACATTTGAGTCACTTGTAGGAAAATGGATGCGTAACGTTTAGTGACATCAATGGGACACAGAAGCTCAGATATGTGTCTGGATGTCCCTCCAAAGCCTCATGCACTCATGGCGAGAGGCTTCTAGAATTTGTGATTGATTCCTGGTCCAGTGCTGGGATTATGGCTGTGAGTGCTACACCCACCCTAGGGTAGGTGGTTACACAAAATATAAGGGACAGAAAGAGTTTTCTCTGCAAGATCCTCCCCTTTGGCTCTCGCTTTTGCACCACCGTGAACTGTTGCCCCTCTGCCATGAGCCCCCTGCCTTGGAACCAGCTGATTATGGACTGAATCCTCCACACACGGTGAGCTAAATAAACCTTTCCTTCCTTCCTTTTGGGCATCAGGTATTTTGTCTCAGCAAAGAGAGAAAAGTAAGCAAGACAACCTGATTTCTGTCATATGAGAAACTCAAAGCATAAATAATTTAAAGAAAAAAATAAAAGATGATAAGAAACAGAAAGACAGCTAGTTTGCAAATGCAAAGGGGATCTAGAGACAGGGAGGAAGGAAAACTAAAAAGGGTTAAGACGGGATGTGTGGGCTGGGATATTATAGCTCAGCAGCATAAGCGCCTGCCTTGCAAGCGTGCAGCGGTGAGTTTGATCCCCAGTACAAAAAAAAAAAGTGATGTGTTCAGAGACCAGCCCAAGGATGCCAGCAGTTATCTCGCACCACCAAGGTGCACAGTGGGAGAGAGAGAGGGAGGGAGGCTCTGGGCAATGAGGGAGAGGTCCGGCCACAGCCGCTAGTGAAGGCCACACGGGGGTCCCAGCCTCCCAGGAGGAAGGGAAGGGGCCTGGCCCGAGGCTCCAATCCCAGCCCAGGTGGGGCCAGGCTTTGACCCTAGGGCTGGCGGTTCTTGCTCCGGGCAGGGCTCATCCCTGCACTGGACGCCCAAGCCAGCGCCTCTGCAGTCGGGAAAAGCAAAACCCAAGCGCCTGCATCTTGTCGCAGAGGCCGTGCCGTGCTTCGAGGCCTCCGCCCCTGTGCCTCTGGGGGACCCCGCTCCTCCCCACTGCGTCTGGGCTCCCCTTGAGTTTGCCGTTGTCAACTCTCCTGTGCAGCAGCCCGAGCCCCGCAATGAGCGCAGCAAGGCCGAGGAGCCGGCAAGGTGTTTGCTCGCTAAGGGGCTGAAGGAGCCTTGTGGGCCACCGTAGCCGACCCATCGGGAGGGAAACATGGAGGACCGTGGGGCTCGTAGAGCATCGTGGGGGCTCATAGAGCATCGTGGGGCCTCATGGAGGACCGTGGGGGCTCATGGAGGGTCGTGGGGGCTCATAGAGCATCGTGGGGCCTCATGGAGGACCGTGGTGGCTCATGGAGGGTCGTGGGGGTTCATGGAGCAAGCCTTGCAGGAGTGACGGATGGAGGCAGGGGAGAGAAGGAAAGACAAGTCGACCTTCTCACTGGAATACCTCGGGAGCCACAGGCAGAGACCACACAGCATGAGGCAGTGTTTTTGCATAAAACAGTCGGGAGCCAGCGAGCAGAGTCGGTGTGTTTTGAAATGAGGCCTTCGCGTGTCTGTCGCTGTCTACACAGATCTCTCGCTCACCGTTGTCAACATGCGTGAGTCAACGGTGTCACTGGACCTTGGGGTCAGAGTCATGTGTCAGGCCAAGTCTTGAGCAAGGCAAGGCTGAGAGCCAGTGATTCACCCCCTGGATTGTTCCACATTGCAAATGAGCAAATGACTGGGAAGCACAGGGCTTCGCAGCCCAGGTGCAGACTGGGGAGGCCTCCGGGTGAGTAGGTGGTTATTCAGCGGACTCTTCAGGGAGCATCTGCTGTATCCCAGGCACTGTCATAGATGCTGGAATACAGTACAGACCTGGTCCTCTTCTAGAACAGGAGACAGCTTTGGAGACAGCAGGTCAGTCAGTATCTAGATTTAAGGTGCTCACCAGGCATGGTGGTATACATTTATAATCCCAGCGCTGTGGAATTGAAGTAGGATTGCTGTGAGTTGGAGGCCAGCCTGGGCTGCATAGCAAGACCGTGTCTCAAAAGACAGACAGACAGAGAGAAAGAAAGAGACATAACGTGTTTACAGTTCCTATAAGAAAAATAGAGCTGAGCCCAAGAATGGAAAATGAAAGAAGCTACTTTAGAGAGGCAGGGTACAGGAGGCTCCTCTGAGGACCAAGATTTGCAGTTGTTCTAGAACTCGGATTCTCAGTGTTGTGGATAAGTATTGAGTCCACAAAAGAAAAAAGAAAAAGATTTGGTCCATGAGACTTAAAAACACACTTTTAAAAAGGAAAGTGGCTGGAACACACATTTGTACATCAGTATTCACAGTAGCATTGTTCACAATAGCCCCAAGGTGGGGAAGAAAACCAAATTTCCACCATGCAATGAACAAATAAACAAGAAGGTGGTGCCTATCTGGGATGGAGTACTAGTCAGCCTTCAAAATAAATGGAATTCTGACATGAGTTACATTGTAAACCAGGCATGATGGCATATACCTGTAATCTCAAAACTCGGGAGGCTGAGGCAAGAGGATTACTTCCAGCTCAAGGTCAGCCTGGGCTAACAGCAAGACCTTGCCTCAAAATAAACAAAAAAAATGTAAAACATGTTATAAGGGCTGGGTGTGGTGGTGCACACTTGTAATCCCAGCATTCAGGAGGCTGCGGCAGGAGGATTGCTGAGTTCAAGACCAGCCTTAACTGTATAGTGAACCCGTCTCAACAAGACAAAAAAAAAAATTAGACTGTGAACCTTGAAAACATCATGCTGAGTGAAAGAAGCCAGCGAGAGGGAAAAGTGTGCATGGTTCCACTGAGGTTACCCAGGATGGACAAGTTCGGAGAGGAGAATGGTGGTTGCCAGGGATGGGGGTGGCAGACGGAGAGGTCTGGTTTAACAGGAACAGAACTCAGTTTCAGGAGATGAAAACCTAGACTTGGATGGTAATGGTGGTTTCCCAAGAATGTGAACGTGCCCAATGCCCTGGATCATATGCTGCGCAGGGGTTACGGTGGTAAGTCTACCTTTTTAATATTTTACCCAAATTTAAAACATTTGGCTGAAAAAAACAAGGCAGACGGAGGAGAAGGGAGGATCAGGAGAAGAACTTTTAACTTTTTACTGGTTCAGATCAAACCCAGGGGTGTTCACTCTGCCACTGAACTATATCCCCAACCCCTTTTTAAAAAATTTTTGTTTTGAAAAGGGTCTCATCAAATTGCTGGCCTCAAACTTGCAGTCAGGCTGGGCGTGGTAGGGACTCACACCTATAATCCCAGCATTCTGGAAGCTGAAGCAGGAGGATCACCATGAGGTTAAGGCCAGCCTGGGTTACATAATGAGTTCAAATAAGTTCAAGACCAGCCTGAATTACATAGCGAAACCCTGTCTCAAAAAGGCAAAATCAATAAATACTTGCAATAATAGATAAATAAATAACTAAGTCCTCCTGTGTTGGCTGGAATTCTAGGCATGGCATGCACCATTGCTACAACTACATTTATCCAATAACCTTTAGGTTTCTTTCTCTTAATTTTTTTTTTTTTCCTGAAACAGGTCTTGTTATATAGTCAGGGCTGGCCTTGAACTCACTATGTAGCCCAGGCTGGCCTCGAACTCATAGCAGTCCTCCTGTCTCAGCCTCCCAAGTCCTGGGATTACAGGTGTGCATTCCTACACCTGGCCAACAAATGTAGTTATCAAAATACTGGACCAGTCAGCATGTAATGCCTTCTACATATAAGATGGCAGTTCATCCTCACCACCACAACGGACGTCAGATTAGATGCCATCCGGGTTCCCAGATGAGTGTGGCCCAGCTGAGGACAAAGCACTTTCGCAGGAGGTGGGCAGCAAAGCCGTGATTCAGTCCACATCCCTGTCTGTCCGCCCACACTGTTAACCTACTGCCTTCACCTCGGGACCCCAGCTGAGCACATCTTTCCCTGAGCCTCCCAGGAGAAACCCTCCGGCTCTCCCTCCACATCAGCAGAGCCAGCCCTTCTATGCTGTAATGCGAGTGGCTCCCCCGTGCATGATGGGTTCACAGAAAGCTGTACTCCCTGGGAGCCTGCTGGCCTGATCTGGTTGTTTCCGTGTTGAAAATCAGTCCTGTTGCTCGGTTTGCAACAAATCCAGGTGCTTTTCTGTGCACCGGAGGGTGTGAAGGAGCTAAGTCAGGGAGGTACTGAAGGGAGATGGCAGAAGAGGCGGGTAAGGAGATGCACTGGCCTGTGTATAAACATTACACAGAGATTTTCTTGGGATGCAAAGGAAGCCTGAAGGATTCTGGGGGAAAAAAATATGTTTAGTTAATGCCAAAAAAATCAGAATGCTTTTCCTCCCTAAAAAAATGCAGCCACCCAAAAACTTAAGTTGGAAACTGAGGCAGGAGGATTGCTTTGAGTTCAAGATCAGCCTGGGCTACAAAGTGAGCTCAAGGCCAGCCTGAACTGCATAGTGAGATCCTGTCTCAAAAAGACAAAAAAAAAAAAAAAAAAAGAGAAACAAAAGAATCTAACATGATGTTTCTGATGCATTCTCACTTCCCCTCCCATCATCATTCCTGCTGGTCAGTTTCCTGGGAAACACACACATTTGGGGAGCAAAACTACCAGTAACATGTCATTAAGATGACATCAACATGACAAGAACATTTTGTTACAGTAACTCCAAGTCCTAAGGTCCACACAACCGTTATTTTGAAATGAGATGCGTTCCACCCAGCGGGGCAGGCCTCACAAATGTGTCTTCAGATGAGATTTCTCAGGACGCCTGTCCCCAGAATCAGGACAGTGGTTGAGGTTGAATATGAACTTTGGAACAATTTAAGTAAATTCTGTAACTTGGAAAGAATTAGCAGCGCTCTGGGATTTTCTGAGTGAGGCAGAAATCATGGGTGTAACAGAGCCTCTTTTTTTAACCGGCTTCAACAGAGAAGACCAGAGGCTGCTGTTGGAAGAGAATTGGGGTTTTCTGCCGCAGTGGAAGCAGGTTTTCAGGTGTGGGGCTGCTGAGTTCCTCTGCTTTCACAGCCACCAGCCTGGAAGTCGCAAACGGGAGCTGTGGGGAAATCGGGGAAATCGGCAGGCACAATCAAAGCCCCTGAACCCTGACACAGGCACCCTGTGAGGCGGTTTCCCAGCACGCCCCTGGGCTGGGGTCACACCCTGGTTCTATTTGAAGCTCTCTGCTTGCCTCTGAGCTCCTGAAATAGACTCTGTTCGCGAGAAGTGCACTTCTGCGGTTAGAAACGCCGTTGGTGTAATTTATAGTACAAGGTGGAGCTTTTTCCTCTGGTTTAAAACTGGACGGATAGGATGTTCCGGGCCCCAAACGTGGGTTATCACTGCTTGCTTAGGAGGGGAAATTTGTTAAACTGCAATCTCTAGTGCTGGCGAGAAACTCGATCTGGGCTCCAGGGAAGGGATTAAATATCACGCAAACACATTCTTGCAGCAGGCTGATTCAGCTGGGAGGGAAGACTCGCCACAACTGAGGGCTTTAGAGGAAAATAACAAATTGCTTCTCAGAACTGGTGTAGAGGAACTTTCAATTCAAGAGCATAAATACAGCCAAACGCGCGGAGGCAGGGTGGGGATTTCTCTGCAGGCAACTGTGCTGAGCACGTGTTGGTTCCATGGAGAGAGGGAGAGACAGCGAGAGAGAGAAACATCTTCTCCCATCTGTAGAAAGAATATTTTAGATTCCTGAAATATTTTAAGTGTCCTAAAGAATTTTAGCCCCATTGATCATGCCTACGTGGCTGAGTTAGCATTTTAGCAAAGCCACATTTGTGATGAACTCAAAGGTCAGTTATTTAGCATCGATAGGACGGACTCCAAGCTGCCCCCCACGAGGGAACCAGGCTCACTAATTGGGATCAGGCCAGGAATTTGAAAATTCACAAGAACACACCCTTGAGGAAAGAGATGGATCAACAACTTGCTGTTACAGTATAAGGCACAATTGTGTGCAGTTATTCATGCGTATCTGCAAACATTAAAACAAAAATACTCCCGGAAAAGGAACTTACTCAAGCTTCAGTATCAAGCATGGTATTAAAATGACAGTTTGAAGTTCTAGAGAAATTTTATTTTCTCAGGACTTCTAAAAGGAAGCCTTGCCTTAAAAGAAAACTTGAGACTGTATTTCCCCGAATCTCTTTCTGAATACTAACCAGAGGGATTATAGAATGAAAGTTTGATAGGGAAGGGGAAATGTAATCAGCGCGCTTATACTAATTCTCAGCTCAGCTAGGAGACTTGCGTGTGGCTTCTTTCTCTTTGGCTTTTTTTTTTTTAATACAGGTTCTCTTTAAGTCACTAACTTGCCTGTACTCAAACTTGTGATCCTCCTGATTCTCCTGCCTCAGCCTCCCAGAGTGCTAGGATTATAGGCGTGTACCACTCTTCCTGGCTTCTCTTCGTGTCTTCTGCTTATTGGAATTGTTCTGGCAGTTCCTCAACATTAAGCATGGCATTTCCACATGAGCCAGCAGTTTGACTCCTAGCCAGGGACTTGAAAACAGGAACTCAAGCAGACGCTTGCATGGCCGTGTTCCCAGCAGCAGCATCCGAAACAGCTAAGACAGGAAAGCAAGCCACGTTCCATCGGGTGATAGATGAGCACGCAAAATGTGGAACATCCATGCAGTGGAATATTACCCAACCTTTAACATGAATGAAGTTCTGACATGTACTACAGCGTGGAGGCAGATTAAAAGCACTGTGCCAAACCAGGCAAGGCGGTGCATGCCCAGAGTCCTGTCACTCCGGAGGCTGAGGCAGGAGGATCTGAGTTCAAGGCTAGTCCAGGCTACACAGGAAGTTGAAAGCCAGCTTGAACTAGGTAGTGAGACCCTGTTTCAAAACAGTAAAGCAAAAACATGCTGCATGAAGGACAGAAGGACACTTATGCCTTGAGTCCACGTACGTGACATATCTAGGGTGGTTAAACTCACAGAGACCAAAAGGACATGAGCGGTTGGCAGGGCCGAGGGGATGGGAAATTATCTCCTAAGGGGTATAGCGTCTCCATTTAGAACCATGGAAGTTTCTGGAAATAAACCGTGGTGCTGGTCGCACAGCATTGTGAGAGCAGTGAAGGCTTTATTGGGTTGAACATTTAAAAATGCTTCAGACCACTGGTTTTATTTTTTGCAGTTTTTTTATTTGTGCGGGGACGCATTTGCAGCCCCCGGTGACTCCGTTCATCGCGGGGAGTTAGTGCCGTGCTGGGGGCATCGCCCTTCCCGTTCTCCCTTCCCTCCCCTCCACCTGCGGCTTCCATGTCCATCTCCTTTTCCGTTAGCACGAGGGCCAGGGTTATGCTGTGTACACCCCACAATAAAGTCTTCCTGTTTTAAGCCAGCGTGGTGACGCACACCTGTAGTCCCAGCACTTGGGAAGCTGAGGCAGGAGGATCGCTGCAAGTTCAAGGCCAGCCTGGGCCACAAAGTGAGCTCAAGGTTTTTCTCTCCACGTCCTCAGAATAAAGACTACTTTTTATTTAAAAAAAAAAAAAAAGTGTGTTCAAGGCCAGCCTGAACCGTATGGTGAGACCCTGATTCAAAAAAGTGCCAAAAATATATTTTTTTTAAAGAACAGTTTTAACCAGGCATGGTGCTCACACCCACAGTCCCAGCATTTCTGGGTGACCGAGGCAGGGCTACCCTGAACAATTTAGCAACTTAGAAATTAAAAATAAATTCTCAAAAGGCCTAGGAACATAGTTACTGCAAAAGTCCTGGGTTCGATCCCCAGGGCTGCAAATAATAGCAATAACCGTAGAAATGAATGAATTTAAATTAAAACCTTTAAAAAAATAAATTACCCAAGAAGTCGACCCAGCTGTCTCTCTGTTGTAAAATCCCAGGCCGTGCCCCGAGGTTGCTGGATTTCATCTTGTTTCCACTCACCGCGGCGCATGTGAATCTCAGAACCTCCCTCAGCCCCGACCAGCGCTGCGTACCCCGAGCGTGGAATTTGCCGGGGTGCCGAGTGGAAGGCGCTGGGCCCCACTGCGGGCCAGAGCGTTCAAGCCTGGCCAGCGGAGCCCCTCATGGGAAGCCACGGCTGGTGCGTGGGACATGCTCAAGAGGGAGCCACGGATCAAGCTGGGGACAGTGGCACAGGAGGCATCATGGGCATCCTGGTAGTTGGGAGCCCAGCTCCACACCGGACTGGCTGGCTTTGTGGTTGTTTGTTTGTTTGTTTGTTTGAGACAGAGTCTCCCTGTGTTGTTCAGGCTGGCCTTGAACTCATCATGGAGCCCCAGGTTGACCTCAAACTCTAAACAATCCTCCTGCCTCAGCCTCCCAAGTGCTGGGGTTACAGGTGGGTGTGCCACACCATGGACTGCTGTGATTTCATGATTTTAATTTCTCACTTTCCTTATCTATAAATGCAAGATAAATAATAGCTACCAGCCCACATGGCTGGTGTTGTTTTGTTCTGTTTTGTTTTAGGGGTCTCAGGGATTGAATCTGGGACCTTTTCACTCAGCCACATCCCCAGGCCTTTTCTTTTCTTTTCTTTTCTTTTCTTTTCTTTTCTTTTCTTTTCTTTTCTTTTCTTTTCCTTTTTGCCATCAGTCCTCCTGCCTGTGCTGAGAGTGTGGGGTTCATGGGGGACTGCTGCCGCACCCAGATCACCGGGCGAGTTAGCGCATAACAACACAGTCCCTGTAGGATTTATTTTTAGTAAAATATCCTATTTACAGCTCCACCTTTGACCAAAATGATTTTGGGTAATTCAAATATTATAATGGTCCATTATTTGTATGTATAATTGGATAATATGTGGAATACTACTCAGCCACGAAAAGGAACCAACCACTTACAAGTACAGTGGTTTGGACAGATCTCCAGGGCATCCCGTCAGAAGGCCACAGCCTTCTGTGTGTGCGACCTTCTCAAAATGACACAACCGCAGAGATGAGAGCAGCTGAGTGGCCATCCGGGATGAGGACAGTAGCGAGGAGAGGGGACAGTGTGACCAGCAGGTCAGCGTGGGGCTCTCTGTGGGACAGGTCAGCCTCGTGTCTGGAGCCTGGGGTCACACAGCAGGGACCCCATACCTGCACCACCACCGGCCCACTGGCTTTGATGTCACCTGTAGCTCTGGCTCAGCAACCACGAGGACCCTCTGCGTGACCCTGCCACCCCATGGGGCCCGGAGTGACTTCTTAACAACTCAGCACTGCGCACCACTAAGAATATCTCAGTGGATCCCGGGTCCGTTCAGGAAAGGACGATTGAGTCCAGAGCCCTGGCTCCTGTCACCAGCACCACAAAAGAAAACAAAGAAAACTACACAGGGCTAGGGATACAGCTCAACAGCATAAGCACCTGCCTGGCAAGTGCAAGGTCCTGAGTTCAGTCCCTGTTACCAGAATAAACAAATAAATAAATAAAACTACACAGACAGGCTTGGGAATGGCTTTCCTCTCTCATACGAGGCTTTCACACTGAGCTACCTCCCCAGCCCACTTTTGATTTTCTATTCTGAGACAGGGTCTCGCAATGTTGCCAAGTTTTCTCAGGCTGGGCTCGAACTGGAGATTGTCCTGCCTCAGCCTTCAGAATATTGGAAATTAAAGTGCATGGATCCATGCCCGGCTACCAGTGACTTTTAAAACTAAGGCTGGAGGTCACTCAAGGTAGAGTGCTTGCCTCGCATGCGTGAGTCACTGGATTCAACACCCAGTGTTTGCGCTTTATTGGTACATGTTTGCAGTGCGTGAAGTTCACAGTCCTCCTAGGGAGTAGGTACAACTGTGTAACACTGCTTTTCTTTAATTCTCTTCTCCTCCCTCTCTATGACCCTCCCTCTGCCTCCAAATTCCCTTTCTCATTTTTGCTTCTCCTCCTTCTCCTCCTCCTCCTCCTCTTCCTCTTCTTCCTCCTCTTCTTTTTTGTGGCTATACAGTGCAGGCTGGTCTCTAACTTACTACATAGCCCAGGTTGGCCTTGAATTCGCAGCGATGCTCCTGCCTCAGCCTCCCGAGTGCTGGAATTGCAGGTGTGCTATGATTCTTTGCTCTCATTCCTGTTTACACTCATGGAGCTTATTGGGTTCCCGGACATGGTGCAGCTTAGTTCTGCTTTCTTCCCTTCTCCCTGCCCCACGCCCACAGTGTGCTGACCTTTCTGTTTTGAAGAGATCCACCCTGGCTTCCTTCTGTCCGTCCTTACTCTTTATTTCTACTTTGCCCCCCTCCAGTGAAGGATATCACATGGTATTTAATCCTATGTGTCTGATTTGTTTCACTTAATGCTATATTTTCTAGGTGCTTCCATTTCCCTACGGATGTTTCGGAATTATCCTTCTTTATAGCTGAGTAGTACTCCATGGTGTGTGAATACCACATTCTTTTTAATCCATTCCTCTGTTGCAGGGCATGCAGGCTGCTTCCAGGGTTGCGCTGTTATGGGTTGTGCAGCTGTAAACCTGGGTGTGTGTGCGCTATTGTCATAGGATATCTGTAGCGATTTGGGGAAGGCACCTAGAAAAGGGGAACAGCTGGATAGAAAATTTTTAAATAAAAATAAACATGATTAAATTTCACTGTTGGAATTTCCTGATAGTCGAGTCATAAAGGGAAAAGATCTGGAGGTAAACAGACAAATTCCTTTTTTATTTTATTTGTTTTAGTACTCAGAATTGAACCTAGGGCCTCACACTGAGCTGTATTACAGGATCCTATTAGCTCACCCAGGCTGGCCTCGAACTTGATACCCTCCTGCCTCAGCCTCCCGAGTAGCCAGGACTGCAGCAGTGCACCACCATGCCCAAGGCGAATTCCTTATTCTGTGTTTCAGATATTAAACTCTTTACTGGGAGATTTTTTAATTGGGGTCCTAAAAAACATCCTCAAGCCTGGCTTGCCCAGGGGCAGCCCTTTTGCGGAGCTTCTCGAAGCCTGAGGCAGGGTGGGCCCTGCTCTCCTCAGCTGGGCCCCGCAGGAGTGATCTCCGTGCATCCACCAGGAAGCCCGTTCAGTGTCCAGACACCAAGGAAAACCACTTTTCCTTCCACCCTGCAGCGGGTCTCCCGATCCCCACCTGGGCCTGGAGTTTTCTAAGTGACACTGGATTCTCTGATCTTCTAGGTGCCTCAAAATCCCCCAGGGAGAAACCATGTCTCGGGCCACACCCTGGCCAGCCCGAGGGGGACCAGGAATCCTCCCTGCCTGGCGGGCAATGGGGGACTGGATGGGCCCCCCTCAGCCTGGCCCGTCCTCCACCCCCAGTGTCCTGGAAGCCCCAAGGCTTGGGAGCGACCCAGAGAGGAAGGAGCCGTGTGGGGCGCCCAGGGCTAGGGGGTTCCCAGGGTGTGGGAATTTCGTGACTGAACCAGGAAAGTCCCAGCACAGCCATGACCAGGTGATCACCGTGTCACTTCTCAGGGGGGACCAGCCGTTCCCCGGCTCCTCAGTGCACAAACGTTGCCCAGGCTTCATGTCCTGGGTGGAGCCATCCAGGCTCGGGTGGCTGAGAGGAGGACCTCCCCACCCTGGGGTCCCGAGGCCCTGGGCACAGAGGCGCCCGGGCTGAGAGGCCAGCCGGGGCATCTCCACCACCCTCGGAGGGCAGGACTGCCCCAGCCAGCCGTGAGCGCTGGAAAGGTGAGGGCGCCTCAGAGCTTCAGCCTCTGCATGTGAACAGTGACCACATCCATTTCTGTTTCCTTCTTTCTTTTCAGAGGTAGCTCAGGCCGGCCTTGAATACACAGCGACCCTCCCGCCTCAGCCTCCTGAGAGCTGGGACGAGAGGCATGCGCCACCACGCCTGGCTCCACTATTTTGTTTCTAGTTCATTGATTTATTTGACTTTATTCATTCTTTTTTCTAGCTTTTGACATTATTGTTATTCTTTTCCATCTTTCTTAGATTAAAGATGGTTCACTACCGATCCCTTCATACTGTCCTCTAGGAAGTGTGTTTTCAAGCCGTGCTTTCCCCGGGCCCCGCTTCCACCCCGTCTCAGGAGTCCTCCTGAGCTCTGCTCGCATGGCAGGTCTCCTTCTGAGGTTTCCTTAACTGAGGAAGGACTCACCTGAGCCAGCGAGGTGATGCCACCCTGCACAATAGGCAGGACCGAGAGGGCCCCTCCCAGCCACGCCTGGGGAGTGCCCTGCGCCCAAGAGCAGATTGCGGGTGGCCACGCTGAGCAGAGACCATGGAAGCCTCTGTCCTGCTGTCATCTCTGTCCCTCAGAAGCAGGCAGAGGCCTGTGTGGGTCATCAGAACTTTCCAAGTGTTTACAACCCAAATTGTTTGAATGAAAACCTAACAGGAGGGAAGGGTTGCCGGGGCCCCAGGCCCCTCCCCCGGCTGCTGTGGAGTCTCAGCCTGGGTGACGCTGCCGGCAGTGAGACCCCTGCCACCGTGGCCCAGAGCAGGCTCCATCGGCTCCCAGGCGACCAGTGAGTCGGAGGACTGCTGAGGGCTGTGCCAGGTGCGGTGGCCTGCGCTGCAATCCCAGCACTCTGGGAAGCTGAGGCAGAAGCATCTCAAATCCAGTCCCAGCTGAGCAGCTGAGCGAGTCCTCTTCTCAGAATAAAAAAATGAATAAGGCCAGCGCTGGGGCTCAGTGCAAAAGCCTCGGGCCTAATTCCCATACAGTTAATAAATACATAAATTAATTACATCGATTTATAAGACTAGAGCAGAAAATGCACCCCCGTCAATCTATTTCTGTCGCCAAGGTGACGGTTCCTGTTGGAGTTCCAGCTGCTTCTGTCTCCTGGAAACCGCAGCTGGCTACTGCGGTGCATGCTGTAAGAACCTGCTGCAGACGGCGAAGTGCCCACCCGCCTCGCTCTCCCAGCCTTCCGGGCCTCAAGTTTCGAGGAGCAGTCAGTTGCTCATGGGTGCCGTCCCACGGCCGGTCAGTCAGTCAGTCTGCCTGCAGTTCCCGCGTGTCCGGCTTGCTTCATTCAGCAGCGCACATGCAAATCCCAGGTGTCCTTTGGGGGTTTCTGTTTGCTGTTGCAAGAAACCGATCCATTCATACACTTTTCTGTTCCATATTCGTGGAGGCAGAGGGCTTTTTCCACATGGAAGATAACGCCTGGTTGACGGGGATCAGGGCTCAGGTGAGATCGTGCCAAGAAAAGGGACGGACACTCAAGTTCCCCGTGACCCACACCAGAGCCCCAGCACAGTCACCGAGTGTGGGAGTCCCCAGCTTGGGTCCTTCTGTGGGTCCCTCTCAGGCTCCTACGCACCCTGCAAATGTCTCCTCCCCCTGCCATGCCTGCAGTGACGAGCGCTCCTCTCTGCCAGGTCACCAGCTGAATGCATCGTGTGAGCACCACAGATTCACAATGGCTAACTGCACATTTCCCTAAGGGATAAGCGAGGTTTGGGATTGTCGGTCTCAGGCTTTTGAGATTTCCCATTGGCTCTTTGTTTGTTTTTATTTATTTTAAAGGGAATAAAACAAAACAATAAAATGTAACCAAACAAAACAGCAAGAACAATTTTGAGTTTCAAAACAAGACAGAAGGAAATGCCCTGAGCTTGCTGTATTACGTATTACTACCCTCTAAATAGATGCTCAGACTATGGCCATGGGCCTGCAAAGTCAATCAAACAACACAAGCATTAAATTGTTTTCTCATTTCAGTAGCTCTCAACTCAGCCTGTTGCTATACAGAGCAGCAGGGTAGAGGCTTCTGGGTTCTCCCTCCAGCCCCCCTCTTTTTTTGTTTTTTGAGACAGTCTCACTATGTAGTGCAGGCTGCCTTGAACTCACTATGTCGCCCAGGCTGGCCTCAAACTCATGGTGATCCTCCTGCCTCAGCCTCCCAAAGGCTGGGATTACAGGCCTGCGACACCACAGCCCTCTCCACTAACTCTTTAGGGGTGGGCTTCTCCCACCCACTAAATCTAAACTAACCCACTAAGATTAAAAAACACTTAGCATGGGACCCTCTCCGCCCTCCTGGGTCCTCCAGGGTCCTCCTTCGTCTTCCGCCTGCCTTGACTCTCCCGCCCCCACCTCCTGCGCTGCCCGCACTCCGTAAGCAGCGGCCGGTTTGGAGTACCTGGCTCACACAGGCAGCCGGGCCTTGGTGAGGCCCCTGGTACATCGCATCCTTCAAATGAGTGCTCAGGCTTCATTCCCCCAAAGGGCCTCCCCGGGTCAGACACATGCCCAGCAGCGCCTGGTGTGGTCCGTTCCATGGCTCTTCCCTGCCCCATTTGCCTCTGCCTGGCACAGCCAGAAGTTTACGCCAATTGGTATCTTACTTAACTGACATTTGCCTCCAGTAGACTGTAAGCTCCATGGAAACCAGACACCATCTCTAAAACATGATCGCTTAAAACAACGAATGCAGTCTGCATTTTAAGGAATCTGGGTGTCAGTCGCTCAAGGGACAGTCTGGGTGTCAGCGGGCTACACCCTCATCTCAGGCCCCAACCGGGGAGAGAGCGGGCTCCTAATTCTCGGGTGCTCTGGGCACGTGGGCTTTGGCCTGAAGGTCAGTTTGTCACCAGCTGTTGGCCGGAGACTCCACGGGTCCCTTGGGAGGACAGCTCTCTGTCAGGCGGCTGGCTTTCCTCGGGCTAGGCCACCCAACGGACAGAAGAGCAGAGGGCCAGCAAGAGCAGAGCAGCAGTGTTTTTGGAAGCTCACTTTAAACCCTTCGCTTTGGTCTTGTCCTGAGTGGCAGAGTGTGACCTGGGGTTCAGCCACGCTCAGCCACCTCTCCAGCCCTTTCAAAAAGTTTTAGTTTAAAACAGGTTCTCGTTAAGCTACTTTGCTGCCCAGGCTGAGTTCCGATTTGTGATCCTCCTGCCTCAGCCTCCCAGCCTCATAAGTGTGAGCCGCTAGACCTAAAACTGTCGTGTAATCTCATCTCTCCCTTTCGCCGGAGTCCTCTCTCCTGCTGGCTCATTATCCCCCATATGTTCACCCTGGACTTTATCATATTCACTCCAGAATGCCTCTTTCTTTTTCTAACCCTGAAAAGTATAATTTTTAGCCAGGAGTGGCTGGATTACTCCTGTAATCCCAGCACTGGGGAGGCTGAGGCAGGAGGATTGTTGCAAGTTTGAGACCAGCCTGGGCTACCAAGTGAGGTCAGGACCAGCCTGAACTGCACAGCAAGACCCTGTCTCAAAAAGACAGACTGACAGACAGACAGACCGACAGAGAGAAAGATATAGCTTTAAAAGCCATACATACACTATGGCCAGGGATATAGCTCAGCTGCACAGTGTCTGCCTGGCAAGCACGAGGCTGTGAATTTGATTCCCAGTATCCATACATTTAGGACTGTTCTTCCCCCCAGATAAGTTCCTTTCTGTGTATGGCCCTGGGTTTGATACCCAGCAACACAAAAAGCAAAGACCACTCGATGGTACAATCTGTCAACTGTTTAAAATAGTTTTCATCATCATCGCAAAGCCCACGCACGTCTCAGGGTGACCACCAGCTTCCAGCCACGTTTTGCACACAGCCAACTTCTCATGCAGTCTTCACGGGGTGGCCTGGCAGGCCACTCTGTGCCCGTTTCCCAGACAGGGAAACTGAGCCTCAGACAAGTGCGGCTCCCGCCACACGCCCGCGGGATTCCCCAGGGGGTAGGGCTGGCCCCAACGTAGCCAGGCTGCTCCGGAGTTTAAGCCCTGAGGAACAAAGGACTGAGTCTCCTCTCGTAGGAAACACACACACACACACACACACACAGCGTCAAAGACAAGGAAAGTGGTGAAAGCTGAGACTCTACGCCCTGTAACACCTCCAGCCACTTGGCTCTTTCTGACTAAATGAGTCCTTGGACTCCGGGGGAGAAAGTGAGGTGCCTGTGACCTTGTTTGCAGGCAGAACCCGCTTTATACCAGAGCCTCTATGTCCCAGCTGTGTGTCTTCGGGCTGCTTACTTAGCCTCTCTGGGCTTTTCTTGTGGGTAATAAACACCAGCTCAGTGTTCATGGGGTACATGGCGAGGCCAGCACTCAGGAGCTCAAAACCGCACTTGGGAATTTATTCCAGTTTCCACTCTGTTTAGTGCTACCAAGCTGGGGCGCGATCTTTGCTCTATGCTTATTAAAGCAGTGGGTGTCACTGTTATTAACAGACAATGCACAGGAGTCCCCGGGTGGACCCCGAGTTATGTAGTAAACAAGCAGCACCCTGTACGGTGACCAACAGGCTGTGTACCTTCAGGCAAAAAGGGAAAAAGAAAAGAAAGACGCACAGTGGGGCGGGAAGGGGAGAGCCGGAGGCTCAGCAAGAGTCCAAGGCCACCCGGGGCTGCGTGGCGGGTTCAGAGCCAGCCTGCCTCGTACAGCGAGACCTTGTCTCAGAACACAGACACACACACACACACACACACACCCCAAAACGGGAGGAAGGCCTGCTGGCAGAGGGTTCCTGCAGAAAGGGAAACCAGGTCTCACCGCCGGCGTGAGGGTTACCGGGGAGCAGCCGGCGGCGCGACCTCAGCTCTGACCCCAGGCAGCCTGGGCTTCCAGCGGCCGCTTTCTTTGCTAATCAAATAATTATAAGGATGCTACGCTCAGTGCAGGGAACACTAAAACTATTTTGTTACGAAGACTAATTTGGAAATACAGTATTTCTTTTAGCGTTTAAAGGGGCCACAGGTCGGTTTTGTTTTTGGTTTTGTTTTGTTTTTAGTACAAAAAAGAAAACTTTCGGTTCTCTTTTAACTTTTTTTTTTATGATGATACTTGCCTAGCGTATTGGGGACAGGTCTCACAAAGACGAGGGCGGGGATTAGACTATCTTCTTCCCCCAAATAATGCCCAACGATATAATTAAAACTTTAAGCTGGGTAGGGTGGCACACACTGGAGATCCCAGCACTCAGGAGGCTGAGGCAGGAGGATCACCGAGTTCAAGGCCTGCCTGGGCTACACAGTGGGTTCAGGGCCAGCCTGCCTTATATAGCGAGACCTTGTCTCAAAAAATAAACACACACATACACACACACAAAACCTTTAGTACTTGGAATACTTTTCATATAAATACACTCTCTACTTTCTGTGTAAATTCTCTCTCTCTCTCTGTCTCTCTCTGTCTCTCTCTCTCTCTCTCTGACTCTTGCTCTACCATTAATTACATCACAGCCCAGCCTCTTTCCTTCATTTTGAGCATCACTAAACAGGCGATCACTAAGGGTGGTCAGGCGATCACTAAGGGCCTAGTAAACTGCCCGGGCGAGTCCCTAATTTGTAATCTTCCTGCCTCAGCCTCCTGAGTAGCTGGATGACACTTGTGCCACTACGCCTGCCGTGATTTCTCTCCGGACGCTGAAACTGGCTCATCAGCGCGATCTGCGGCTGCTGCGTCATCGCTCGGGGTTCTCGGGTGGGCACCGACCATGCTCCCGCGGAGTGTGCTGCGTGCGCGTGTGCGTGCGTGCGCGTGCGTGCTTACAGTGCCGGAATGAACCCCGACCCTCGCCCTCCCGGCTGCCCACAGAACTCCACCCCAGCCTGCCGGTGGCCCTCGCTGCACCCCCAGCCCCTCGGAGTGGGTAAACCGCGCGGAAACGCAAATGCGCAGGCGCGTTGTCTGAACCACCCAGGCCCCGAGGTAAGCGGGTGAGCTTCAGGGACCAAGGTATCTGATGATGCGTCCTTACAGCATCGGTTTGTTTCCCAACTACCACGTTTTAAAGTGAAGTTCCCGGGCCGGGTGTGGAGACACACGCCTATAATCCTAGCACTCCGGAGGCTGAGGCAGGAGGATCACAGAAGTTGGAGACCAGCATGGGTTACAGAGTGAGGTCAGGGTTAGCTTGAGCTACACAGGGAGACCCTGTCTCCAAACCTAATTAACTAATTAAAACGGAGATGGTGAACTCTCACTCAGCCTTGAACTTGTCAGTGCCTGTGTAAAGTCCCCTTTCCCTAGGACCCCTATCAACGCCTGGGTGTGAACAGGAGCAGCAGCCGTCCGTCCGTCCGTCTGTCCGTCCGCCGTGCTCTGCTTATTCTTCTAGACTCTGGGTTTCAGCTTCCATTTGTTTGTTTGCTTGTTTGTTTTTTGAGACAGGGTCTTGCTGTGCAGTTCGGGCTGGCTTTCAACTCACTATGTAGCCTGGGCTGGCCTCAAACCCACGGTGATTCTCCTGCCTCAGCCTCTCAAGTACCAGGATCTCAGGCAAGCGCTACCCTGACTGGCTAAATTCGGGGATCTTTGCTGAAAAATCATTCAAAATTTCAAGATGCTGACAGTAGAGAATGAAGCCAAGTAACCGCCCCTCTGAGCGCAGAGATGCCTGTGCCACACAGGACGCCCAGGCGCTGTCCCTGTAGCTCAGAAAGATGCCAAGGCCGCCGTGGAGACAGGAACGGTGAGGACATTACACCCACAGCAGTCCCCTCAGGTCACCCCTGCAAGTCCCCAATTCTCCGAGCCGGTGGGGGATCAACGTTCAAGGCTGGACCCCCAGATCACGTGTCCTTATCGTGGCTGCCAAGGGGGTGCATGGACTCAGGTGCTGTGACACCAGGTCACTGTCCTCAGGCCCCCAGGGAATCCACAGGGCGGAAGCCCAGGCTGGACCCGCTCCCCGCTCGGGATTCCCAAGCCCTGTGTCCCCTGGTGCCTGGCATGGTGCCCCATGTCCAGGGGACCATCAGGAGAGGCCAGCAGCCAGGACAGCACATGGGGAGCGGGCAGGGCCCCCGGGGCTGCAGCCCCAGAGTTGGAACTGCACCCACCTCGCCATACGGGTCCCGGGGTGCAGCCTGAGCATGGGTGGGCAGTGCTGGTCACCTAAGCTCTGCACAGACACGAAGCCCTGCTCAGCCCCTGCCGCGATTGGTCGGCCTAATCTTCACAATCCCAGCACATCGCAGAAGAGCAGCAGAGGCGGGTGTGTGAGGCCCTGGGTGTGAGCTGGGGGGAGATTCAAAGCCCTTAAACCCTACGGCGTAGCGTTTATCACTTAGGATATAAGGAAATAAACAGCGATTTCATTTGATTTGATTTTGTCATTGATTTGTGTTTTGGTTTTCTGAGCAGGGTGTTGCTATGTCTGTTTTATTTTATCTTTTGTCTTTTTGGAGACAGGATCTCACTGTGTAGCTCAAGCTGGCCTTGAACTCACTTTGTAGCCCAGGCTGGTCTCAATCTCTCAGAGATCCGTCTGCCTCAGCCTCCCGGGTGCTGAGAGCTACAGGCGTGCATTACTACGCCCAGCTTACAGCAATTTTCAATTTAACTTTCCCCCCTTAATTCCAGAAGGGTGGAATGAGCTCCTGATTAGAATTACCTGGCAGGACGTGAGGAGGGATTTCTACCTCTACACCTTTCTGGATCTGAATTGTATTTTATGGTAAGCAAATACGACTGTGGTAGCTCAGGTCAAATAAAGACATTTCTCTTCAAGGTCAGTGGCTCTCAGTCTGTGGGCCCCATTCATCCTGCTGATACCAGGAATTCCTGCTTAAGTACCCTGGAGTTAGCACTGGAAGCCATTGACACAAGTCTTAGAGAAAGAAATTAACCTGGCAAAAGTAGATAAAATTGTTTTAAAGGAAAAAAAAAAAAACCCAAAGATCCCAAACTGAAACGCCAAAAGAGCCAGGAAACACCCTCAAAAATCAAGGCCTCCACGCAGTTCACGCCTCCATGTCCGTCAAGAGCTTGCGACTCAGCTGTCATTGCTCTGTGGGGACGTGTGAACCCCGTTTCCAGGGAACACCGAATTGGTGGGTGAATCTGCACTGGCTGTTACTACTACTGCTATTCAGGGCCTAGTTTTGGACAAATCTCCCTTTTCTTCTTTACACGGGAAAACTACCAGCTACCCGCTGTTACCAATGCAGCTTTATCTTTCCAAACCCGTTTATTATGCCTTTTATAAAAATATCTCCCCACAAGGACACAACCTCCAGTTGATTGTCTCAGTGAGAACAAACTCCAACTCAGGAGCACCGTTTTCTAAAGCACCTAAACATTTTCCAGATGCACAAATTTATGGGCAAGACGTCTTACTTGAAGCCATTAACACACACACACAAAAGCCAGCTCATCAAGACAGACGATAGAGCCAGGCCTGGAGGCACATGCCTAGAATCTCAGCACTCAGAAGGCTGAGACAGGAGGATTGCCTTGGGCTACACAGCAAATTCAAGGCCAGCCTGAGCTACATAGTGAGACCCTGTGTTAAAACCCTTCCACTCACATCCAAAAAAATCACAAATAAATAGGAGATGTAGAAAAAAATCCAGGATAACCATGAAAATATGGCAGGAAACTGTTTATCTTTTCTCTTTTGTGGAGCTCAGGATAGAACCCAGGGTCTGGCGTGTTCAAGGCAAGCTCCACTGCACTCCCAGCTCCATGCTAGAAAATTCTGATGCTTGTCTTATGTCAGATGTAGCTGACGCTCAACATATAGCCTTTAATTCTTGCAACAACCAGCTGAATGAATTATTAGTGAACACTCTTTAATACCTGTAGTCCTGAGGGTCCATCCCCGAGCCAGATCCCCAGGACTTTTGATTAGTTTAGTTTTCATTTTGACAGAGTCTGAATTTCCCAGGCTGATGTCAATCCTGAGATCCTCCTGCCTCAGCCTCCCGATGAGCTGCAGTCTCTGCTGTGTGCCACCACACCCAACTCACGAAGCCCATTTTATCGCTGAGAGACCAGTGGTGCAAAGCAGAGGTTTCATTACTTTGTCCAGGATTTTGCGATGAGGACAGCCGGGCCTCCAGCAGAATTTACCTTTGTCCCCAAACCGGCCTTGCATGAACTCACAGAGACATTTCCCGGAGATCTGAGGGTGAGCAAGACGCAGCTCCTTCCCTGCATTCTTCACTGTTTTTGTTTTTTAAGGATAATCTATTTTCCATATTACTATTTTCGACACACTGAAGAGAAAGCTGCCCTGACTTTGGAGGCATGGTTTTGCCTGGAGGGCGGAGGTGCCAGGTCTGGCTTTGTGATTCTGGCTGAGCTTGCACTCACTGTGTAGCCTGGGCTGGCCTCGAGGAGATCCTCCTGCCTCAGCCTCTCAAGTGTTGAGATTTCAGGCATGGGCCACCACGGCTGGCCCGGTTTTCACATCACTTTCCTTCTTCCCCGGACCCTATTTTTGTTTTTCAGAGTCTCGCTATGTAGCCTAGGTTGGCCTCAGACTTGCACAGACTGTCTTGCCTCAGCCTCCTGAGTGCTCAGATGACAGGTGTGTGCCACCTTTCCTGGCAAGCCTCTCTGTCTGCCCTCTTTAGAGGTCACCCCTGCTCCTCGCCCTGCTGAGGTGTTTTTTCCAGAGCAGGATCTGAGTGTGCCCAGGACTCTTGCTGGCCCGGGACCACGCAGGTCCCCTCCTGGCCATCTTCTGAAGCAGCCTTTCCACCACCTCAGGGGGCCCTGAGGGTCACTGTACATTTCTGAGCGTGGCATAAGATTGTTTTATTCCTTCTTCAAGCAAACATTTAAGCTGCCCCGCTGCGGCTGTCCGGTAAGCGGTCACTAGCACGATTCAAACAAGGTAGTCGCACCCAACCCCGTTACTATCTGGACTCGATCTGGTGAAAGCAGAGACCCAGTCAGGCTGCTCCGAAGCGCCGTTTAATCCCGAACATGAAAGCGGATGTCAACATTGGGGAGACTTGGACACAATCATCTGAATTTTTTTTTAAGTTTGTGGTATACACCGGAAAAAGGCAAAAGTCTACAAAAACAAGTAAAAACCGTAAAGGCGCCTCGGCCCGGCTGTCTCTGGGCTTCTCCATCCTCGGGCAGGAGGGAGCCAACTGCGGAGGTGGGGCTGGGGTGGAAGTTGCTGCCTGCAGCCTCAGAAGCCCTGCACCCCACAGGGGACCCTCTGTCCAGGGAGACCCCAGCCTGGCTCTCCACATGCCAGACTCCCAGCAGCCTGTCGCGCCAGGAGCAGGCCCTGCACCATTCCCAGCTCGAGGAGGTGTGTGATCCCCAAGACTTGGTGGAAACTCGAAAGACACACACTGTCCCCCTTTGTGTCATTCTGCTGTGACAAGGCTGAGTGAGTATTGTTTTTTTAGCCTTGCAACTGTCTTTTTAAAAATGCATTGCACGCAACCCAAGTTCGAGATTTGTTTGCAGTGGGTTTTTTCTTAACACCGGGATGCGTGCGCCTCTCTCCACCCACCCTGGCTTTCTGTTTAGCGCTATTAATTACATTCGCGTCAGCCCGCGGTAAGCTGCCCCTGTCCCAGAGACTGAAGGCAGATTTGAAGGAGCGAGCGGATTTATCAAAGCAGGGGGGAATAAAGCCAGCGCTCCAGCATATTGGATATATAAACCGTTCTTCCCGAAGAAAGATAAATGATTTGGTAATGAATAGATCCTTTAGGCCATAAAAAATCCATTTATTTTCTTTTGAATTTGAATAGAAGAGATTTGCATTTTTTTTTTCCCTTCGCAGTTACACTTAAATGAAAATGCAGAGCAGACGCTGACCTAGACTCAGGCTTAATAATCATGGGGAGGGCTGTGTCAGTCATAAAAACAAAATGAGCAGCTTGGGGAAGGAGGATCGTGGCACATCACCACCCAGGCCCACTGGGCGGCCCTTGACCGCTGCCCAGGAGTCGGTGGCTGGGAAGTTTGTCGTCTGTCCTGGCATCATTCCAGGAATGGGCACAGGCGACCTGTTTATCAGGGAATCCATGAGCCTCCAAGGCCTGCTTTCCTGGTAACAGAGGGTTTGGAGGTCTGCTCCAGGGCAAAGGGGAATCCTGTGCGTGTGCATGTGTGTGTGTGCATGTGTGCGTGTGTGTTTAACCAAAGCAGAGTGGAATCATGATATACCCCCTCCCCAAAAGCAAAATAACAACTTGCTGTCAGAGGGTGACCCCGGGCCAGCAGCCAAGAAGGGTCCCCAATAATCTCCCCTCTCCCATCGCAGCCCGGGAGTAGTGGTCCTCTGGCCCCCGCTTCCACCAGCCTTTGGTGGCCAGGAGTTCACTGAAAGACAAGCTTTCTGGAGTTTTTCCTGCTGCAGACAAAGAACAAATTACAAGGTCCCCTCCCCCAGGGGGGTACAGGTAGGTGTCCTACCCCCCAGGTCCCAACGGTGGGGAAGGAGCCAGCTAAGAGGTCCCCCGTGACCCCATCCCAACCTTTTTAAAAGGGGGGATGTGGCAAAGCCAAACATGCCTATGTGGGGGTGGCGACCCTGTCACGGCCCCATGGCCGCGCGGCGTGGAGAGGGGCCTCTGTCTCCGCCCTAGCTGGAGCTCCCACTCTGCAGAGAAAGGCAGCAATCCAGGTCTCTACCGAAGCGCCACTGCCCCAAACATGGTACGACACCGGCGGTGACGAATAAGACAGGCAGGGCCTCAGCAGCCCCCCTCCCATCCCCAGTTTCTGTCTCTGCTTGTGGAAAGTGTGAAGCCACAGTGAGTGGAATCATGAGGGACAGGTACCAGCAAAAATGTCAAAATGTTAAAAAAAAATCCAGCAAGTTGCCTCCATTTACCAATAAAGTCCTCAAGATCACCCTTTTTTATAGCTGAGTAATATTCCAGTGTATACAAATGCCACATCTTTTTCATCCCCTCTGGGGTTGATGGGCATCTTGGTTGTTTCCAGGATTTAGCTATCACACGTTGTGCTGCTGTGAACATGGGTGCACATACATCACTGTGACATGAGCTTCTCAATTTTTCTGGGAAAATATCCAGGAGGGGAATGGCTGGATTGAATGGAGCTTCCAATCCTAGTTTTTGAGGAATCTCCATACTGATTTCCACAGTGGCTGCACCAGTCTCTAGCAGGTTGTTTATTGCACATTACATTCTTAATTTTTTTTAATTTTTGGTACCAGGCATCGAACTGAAGACCTTGCCAGGAAGGGGCTTGTGCCGCCGAGCTGCATCCCTGGCCCTTACATGACATCTGTCTCCTTACAGGGACTCATTAACAGTTTCCCGAGAGCTACAGAATATGGAGGAGGTAAACAGCTCTTCATCCCATCGGGCTTGGGTTTTTTGTTTTGGTTGTTTTTTTTTTAATCCTTGTAACTTTAAAGCCATCAAAGCTCCACTTGAATGTTCTCACAGAGGGAAGAGTTGTTCTCCCATGAGGTGGGTCAGCCAGCCATTCCGCCCACAGAACGCCCAGAGATAACAGTGACCAGCCTTCTAGGGGCATCAGCTAGTGTTGTAAGCAGGGTGGAGTTGAGGTTCGGGCTCCTCCTTGTAATATAAACACAAAGAAGGAAAAGGGCGAGGGAGTGCCCCTCCCCCAGGACTAGGGCTCTAACCCAGGACCTCACCCTGACTTACAGCCCTAGCTTCTCTTACTTTGACAAGCGGGAATCCAACTGGTAACCCTCCTGCCTCAGCCTCCCAGAGTGCTGGAATGAAGAGGCTTGCACCACCACGCTCAGCAGCTGGGGGTATTTTAAACCACAAAATCTCTTTGCTGAAAAATTAGGACTCTAGGAAGCCAATAAACATCTTGAATGCTGAGTGGGAATGAGAAGAAGAAGGAAAAAAACCCCACGATGTATCAATAAGAAAGCGGAATAAATAACTTTCTCAATTACACAGTTGCACGGGCCCCACACTGAGCAATAGCTGCGGTTGCGATTTCCTGAGGGCGGAACATCTGTCCCGGACTATAAACAGCCACTGTCACAGCCTCAGCCAGGCGGGGCGTGGCCCGGGGACCCAGGGCCAGGGATGCTTTTGTGGCTGCACTTTTGCTTTTCTTTTTTCTTCCTCGCTCTGGCTACTTTTCGCCAGGTCTCCAGCCCTTGGTGACCCGGCTTTTGAAGCTGCATGTGCCCAGCGCCACAAGAGTCAGGGCCGGTCAATGGGCCGGCACCCAGCTGGCTGCACCCCGTCCCGGAAGCTACCTTCAGAGGGCGATGGGGTCACCCCACCGTCTGGGGTTTGCGGGAGACTGCGGTCCCCAGGTACGCGACAAGGAGAACTTGGCCGTGGACACAGCTTATGGCAAACGGCGGCCGGGGACAGTCAAACTGGTTTTTTTTCTCTCTCTCTCTCACCGTTGTAGCCCTTTGAAAAATGTCAACAGACAGCACAGATTTTCCAGGCGAGGAGATTGTATTTCCTGACTTTATTGACCGTGGAGTTGGTCCCGCCCCAAAGAACAACTAGGTTGTTCAAAAGGAAAATGTGTGAGTCATACCTGCTTAAAAAAAAAAAAGGCTTCATTTTATTATTTCTGTGAACATTCTACTGTTTCCTGCAAATCCACACAGCTCCTTCACTCTTCCCAGCTCGCCGTCTCTGACACCAGAAGTGCGCAAAGATTTTTTTGCAAAAGGGCCAGTGCAGGAGAAAGAAGGGAAAATCTGGTTCGGTGTGAAATCACTTTCTTGCCGTGGTGGAGCACCTACCTCTCTGTGACCAAGTCCGCCCGCTCTGAGAGGTGCTGGGGTGATATTCAGGAATGAGAAAGTGTCTCGAGTACGGGCACTGCCTTGGTCCCGGCTCGAGAATGACTACAGCCTGAGGGGAGCTTAAATAACAGGCACTGACTTCTTACCTCTCTGGAGGGACAGGTCTAAGATCCAGGCGCCGGGGTAGGGGGCCTTCCACTGAGGACCCACTGAGGAGTCCCAGGCTGCGGACTTCCCGGTCCTCACTTGGTAGAAAAAAGAAGGAAGTTGGGTGTGATGGATGCCTGTGATCCCGGCACTCGGGAGGCTGAGGCAGGAGGATCGCCGCCAGTTCCCGGCCAGCCTGGGCTACATAGTAAGTTTAAGACCAGCCTGAATTACAGAGCGAGACCCTGTATCAAAAAAGCCAAAAACAAAACAAAACAAAACAAGAAAGATACCCAGGGTGGCCCTCTGTGCAAACGCCAGCCGCACTCACAGGAGTGCTGGCCTCGTGATCTCTGACCTCCCAAAGTCCCCACCCCCAAATACCGTCTCACTGGAGGGCAGATTTCCATGTGGGAAGTTTGGGGACACATACTTCAGAGTCCCCACAGCTGTGGCACAGGTTGGGCGCCCTGTGACAGCACCGCCCTGACCCACAGTGAGCCCGCCGGGCCTGGGTCCCAGCGCAGAGAGCGTGGAGCCCACCAAGGAAGTCAGCCCACATCACAGTGGGTACTCGAGGGATGAGGGTGAGGGCCAGCTGCTGCCACAACGGGGCCCAGAGGTGGTGGGATGCAGGCAGCCCGAGGGGCAGGGGCGGAGGCTCCGGGGCTGTCTTGCCCAGGCTGGCCTCGAACACCCAGCGATCCTCCTGCCTCAGCCTCCCGAGTGCTGGGATGACAGAATCCATGCTCTTCTTCTCTCACCATCTGTTAGAGGCGAGGTGTGGCATCCGGCTGTACACACAAAATCGTGGACACCGCATTCGTCCCAGCGTGTAAAGATCACACTGAAGCACAGCAACTGTCATCAAAACTATTTATTTTTTTACTTCCTACCAGTTTGGGAGGATGTTTTTATTTTTTATTGGCACCTGTTTGAGTGCATTATTATTATATTCACTGTGGAGCATCGGTCCATTTCTGAGCACGGCTCCATGATTTTTATTCCTTTTCTCCTTGTTTTTTCATTTTTTGAGAACCAGGAATTGAACTCATGACCTCATGCTTACCAGGCAAGCGCTTGAGCCCCTGAGCTACATCCCCAGCCCTACCCTTGTTTTTTTAAATTTGTTTTTCTTTTCTGTTTTTCATCAAAATTTTAGCAGGTGTGGTGGTCCATGTCTATAATCCCAGCACTCTGGTAGGCTGAGGCACAGGATCACAAAATTGAGCCTAGCAACTTGGTGAAATCCTGTTTGAAACATAAGATGGATGAGAGTTTTAAAAAGCCTGGTGTGGTGGCACACACCTAGAATTCCAGCACTTGGGAGGCTGAGGCAGGAGGATCTTTGTGAGTTTGAGGCCAGGCTGACCTACACAGTGAGTTCAAGGCCAGCCTGAATTACATAGTGAGGCCCTGTCTCAAAAGAAAGAAAGAAAGAAAAAAAGAAAGAAAGAAAGAAAGAAAGAAAGAAGAAAAGGTCAAAAAATAAATAAACAAGTAAATTAAATAAGTAAATAAACAAATGAGAGTAGGGGACTAACAATGCAGCCCAGTGGTCAAGCACTGGCCTAATGTGTAAGACCCTAGATTAAATTCCTAACACCACTAAATAAATAAATAGCCAGGCATGTTGGGACATGTCTGTAATCCCAGCACTCAGTAGACTGGGGCAGGCAGATTATTGCAAGTTTGAGGCCAGCCTGAACTGCATAACCAGACCCAATCTCAAAAAGCCAAAAAAAAAAAAAAACCCATTCATATTTAGGGCCACTTGTTACACAGCCAAAGCTAACCAATACACTGAGGAAAGAGACTTAGCTGGCCAGGACTGCACTGGCCAGAAACCATTGTTCTGTCAGGGCCTAGAGCTGCTCTCAGAGGCCTCTCGCTTCAAACAAAGGAAAAATCCCCAGGCAGGGTGGCACATGCCTATGATCCTAGCACTAGGGAAGCTGAGGCAGGAAGACTTCAGGTTGCAGGCCAGCCTGAATTACATAGAGACTCTGTCTCAAAGTGGGGAGGGGTCTTACTTTCTAATTGCTTTGACATTTTGTTACCAACTCCTGGAATGTCATTTGTGCCCATCTCTCTTCTATAAACATGTTTATACATGCGTGCATATGTCAACATCTTATGTACATATGTGTACACACACACACATATATATGTATATATATATATATTTGGAAAAGAATGACATCAAACATATACAGACTTTTTCTGGTCATTTTTCCCTGGACAATGCAGTATAATGCCTGCCTCTGTAGCATGTACATTTTATGAGATTTTCTAAGCAGCCTGGGGTGATTTAAAGGAAGAGAAAGGCACGGAAAGACGCCGTGCACATGCGGCGCTGCGCTGCCGACGGGACTGGAGCAGCGAGGATCTTGGGACCTGTTCGGTCAGGGCTGCACAGAGAACAGGTACATACAGGACGCATCATTATAGTGTTATTTTACGATGGTCTCTCAAGGAGTTAAATACAGGAAAGTGCAGGACATCTGTCCACACACTGAAGACCCAAGGAAATCCAGCCCACAGCCTGATCCCACAGCAATGTCCTACTGAGTCCAACTGAGAGGCCGAGAGCCCATAACAATGACCTGTGCAAGTCTGTTTTATGGATCTGCGCTGGGAAGGCCCAAGGGTCAGCGGTGGAAGCCGGAAAGTCTGTGCCAGCGGGGAGAAGGAGTGTGCCAGCAGGCTGAGTGCCAGCAGGCTGCACTGGAGCCAGGAAGCAAAGCTCAACATAAGGACCAGGGCTCCCCCTAAAAGTACCACAGCCATCCTCAGCGACAGTGAGGGCCCGAGCTCCTCCCATGATGAGAACAGCAGAGTCCGTGTCACGGAGCCAGCGTGACAAGCTCCTCTGGGAGAACCAATAGCTCCAAACAACAGGAATACTTCAGAGAACCGGGTCTCCTTTTTATGCTGGCGACCGCCCTCAGCTGGGCCGTCCACGCTCAGCACCACGCTGACCCAGCCGGCTGGTGTCTAAGCTGCCCCCCAGTATCTGAGGGGGATTCTGGGACCAATCCTCAGCAGACACAGAGGGACAACAGTATTCTTCTTATTCCTTCCATTACCAAAACCCGGCCACAGTTTACCCACATGGCCACCTGTGGGGACAGCTGCACTTGAGCAAACCCCAAGATGCTCACGCAGCACTGAAATGACCACCTCAGGGTTCAATTCGGAGGCAAGAAAAATTCCCCCATAACTTTGCACAGTGGGAAATGCTATCTACAGTTCGCCCTTAAAATAAATAAATGAAGCCCAGTGTACAGGGCTGTCGCTGAGCCAGATGCCATCTGCTCATCTGCTGTTTACTGAGCACCTAGTCTGCCCTGGGTGCACTGGCTGCTGTGTGACACCGGGCACAGGATGGGACCCTGCTCTGTTCTACACACACAGTGCTTTAGCTTTTCAAAACTTTCCCAAGCAGGGCCGGTGGCACAGGCCTGGAATCTCAGCACTCTGGAAGGCTGAGGCCTCGAGGCCACGAATTCGAGTCCAGCCTGGGGAGCTCAGGAACTTACTGAGACTGTCTCAAAATAAGCATGACGAAGGTCTAGAGATGCAAAGGCCCTGGGTTCAATCCCCAGGCTGGCAAAGAAGAAAACACAATTCCTTATCCAGGGTCAAGTCCAGCAAGTTCTGTCAGGTGCTCAACTCTCCGAGAGTAATAAGAAAAACAAGAACAAAATAATTTGGGGTGTCAGGGCTGGGATTGAACCCATGGCCTTGTGAATGATAGGACCGATAAGCAAGCTACGGTCTCGAACTGAGCCTACCACTAGCTGTAATCACTGAATCTTCATTTCAGCAACCCCTCGTGACGCCAAGCGATGCATTTTCAGGAACTGTTTTCAAGGAGTTACCTGTAAGTTGAATGAATAATGAATATGCTGTCCTGAGCATCGGAGAGGTCCCAGCTCCAAGCCACGCTGTCTGACAGCTGAGGCCAAACCCCACATGCAATGCAGCTGTCCCCACTGACCACAAGACTGAGGTCCCCTGACCAGTAAGCTTTGGTTTGAGTCATTTGAGTTTCAATTTCCCCCTTCATTGTAACTGGGAAAGGGAAGGAGGATATAGTAGACCACTTCATTCACACAGCAAATAGTTTTTGAACCGGGTGTGGTGGGGCACATCCCAGTGCTCGGGAGGCTGAGGCAGGAAGATCACCATGAGTTCAAAGTCACCCTGGGCTACACAGAGAGCTCCTGCCTCACACAATAAAAAGAAAGAAAACTGAACTGCTGCTATGTCTCTGGCATTGTTCTGAGCACGGAGGATGAGCAGTGAAATCAGACATGTCCTCAGGAAGCTGACATTTCAGGCTGAAAAGACGGACAATAGGATTAATAAGAAAAACCCCTATAACGCAAGAGACTCGCATGTGTGGTACTTATTCTGTGGCTGCCATGCGCGCCACGCGGGAGCCCCGTCTCTCAGGTGGCAGGGCTAAGGCTGATCAGGTCCCCGACCTCATCCAGTGTCGACTGACAAACAGATGCTGAGTTTCGGCAGCGGCAGGATAAGGTGAGGCGCTGGCTGGCTGCGGGCTCCTGTCCCTCGGGACTGCAGCATTCCACGAGCTCCGCACACAGCGGCGGTGACTGCAGGTTACCATGGAAACTCAGGCGCCTTCTGGAAACTTCTGCAGAGCACCCAGGGGAAGGAGTCCGGGACAGACTCCGACAAGGGCCCAGGGCCAGCGGCCTCTCAGAGCTACTCTGGCAGGAAAGGAGACAGGTCAGGCCCGGCTGATAAGTGGGAAGGGGATTTTCTCGAAGGACGGGCCCACCTGGCGAGGGTGGCAGTTCTGACGCTCCAGGCTCTGAAGCCCAGCCTTTAGCAGGCCTGTGCTAGAGGAGCCAGGTAGGAAATAACACACCTCGCTTTGCTCTCCCCATAATCTTCCTCCTCCTGAAATCTTTCAAACACACGCCTCTTTACTCCCCTGGGGTATCTCTCCTAGCCATTTGTTTTACTTTTTATTTCTATTTTTTTTTCCCGTTTTGAGACAGGGTCTCACTACGCAGTTCGGGCTGGCCTTGAGCTCACTGTGTAGCCCAGGCTGGTCTCAAAACCAGCAGCAACCCTCCTGCCTCAGCCTCCTGAGTGCTGAAACATAGATTCCGTAAAAAGGAAGACGGCACTGTGTTCCTTCGGCCCCCGCCCTCTGTACCCGCCTTCCCCAGGGCCAGCCCCAGCACTGAACTGCTCTGCAGGCCTAGGGCGCCACTGCGCCACCGAGGATCTTCCCCACCAGGAATGGGGAGCCCCTAATTCTACCCCACAGCCCTGGTCCCCCCAACCCCCGAACCCGAGTGAAGTTTACGGTGACAAAAACACCCAGGGCCCTCAGGAAAGGGGACAGAGGAGCTTAAGAAACGGGGAAGGGGTAATAGGGCGACATTTACCTACTGGAAGTTTACAGAAAACCCTCTAATCGTACTGAGCACCAGCTCAGATCAGCAACGGCTAATATTATTATTATTATTATTATTATTAATCTTTTTCCAGACTGGATCTCACTAGTGCAGGCTGGCCTTGAACTTGCTTATGTAGCTCAGGCTGGCCTCAAAGTCACAGTGGTCCTCCTGCCTCAGCCTCCTGAGGGCTGGAATGACAGGCCTGACCACCACACCCAGCTTCATTTCACTTTTTTTAAAAAGAGAAAAATTCCTCCTTTTCTTCTTCTGCCTCCCCTCCCCCTCCCACCCCCATTCCCATCCCCACCCACTAAACCTTAATCCACTGAAAAGACCCCAGTGGCTCTCTATGCTGTATTTGTACCTGCTGCTGGGAGGCTGGTAGGTGTGGTTGCCTCCTCTGGTCCCTGTCACCTGCCTGCAGAAGACACAGGTGTAGGAGTGACCTATGGCCCAGCCCAGCCAGGTCCCCCGACTGGCCTTGCATCCGGCTGTCAACCCTGGTGGCTGGGGCTCTGGGGCTCAGGTCCACCCTCCTTCATGTGCGACTCTCAGGGAATCCCTGTCGCTCCCAGAGAAGCTTCACAGCAGCAGAAAACACAAGAGACGCTTGGGAAAGTGCATCTCAGCTTTGATTTGCACCCAGCTTGCTCGGACCTCAGAAATTCTGTGTCGCTCCCATGAGCTTCGAGTGGATTTCTGAAAAGCCACTTTCTGCTTTCTATGCAAGGGCATCTGTGCCCCTTTAGACGCGGTATAAAAAACACAAACGATTGTGGTTCCAGGGACCCCTGGTGCCAGTGGCTTTGTCCCTAACTCAGCTTTTGTGGGCAGGAAAACAATGTTTGCTTCACCTACCTGTTTTTGTGTTCCCGTTCTTGTCTTTAGCGGTTCCTGGGATTGGACCCCGGGCGTTTACACTGTTACAGTCCCAGCTCTTTTTATCTTATTTTCCTTTTATTTTCAGACAGAGTCTTGCCAAACTGCAGAGGCTGGATTTGAATTTGCAGTCCTCCTGCCTCAGCCTCCCAGAGTGCTGGCAGGATGGGTATGTGCCATGCCAAGCACCTGCGTGTCTTTCAGAAGAACTCTGTGCAGATGGTTTGCAGCAGAGAAGATTTGACCGCTGCTATTGCCGTTTTGCGATGCTGGAATCCAAGGCCTCACACACATGAGGCCAGGGCTCCTCACTGAGCCTCAGCCTGGCAAAGTTTCTATGTTGTTGTTTTAAGACACTTGACATTTCGGCTCCCTCAGCAATCCTACTGCGAGTGCAGGGCTTCTGTCTCACTTTCCAGAGCCTTAGGATGGGGGAATTGGTGGTAAATGTGAAATCCCCCAGGAAGGAGGCTGAGGTAGGACATGGCTGGCGTTGCGTGGTTGCTCTCCCCACACACACAGTTAGCAGCTGGTTACTGAATGGAAAGTCTTACCCTATCTGTTTGCTTTTGTAAGAAGAACTGCTTTAAACCACTAAGCTATGCGTGTATGGGACCCTGGGACTCCGGTTTCGAACAATTCAGTAATGAACTTTTAGAGTTCCATCTACCAAGATGAGCCAGGGTGACTGATGTATTAATTAGCAAAAGCCTTCCTCCGAAATTACCATGCATTCATCACAATTCATGCAAAATACAGCCCATTAGTCCTAAAAGAGGTAGGCTGGCCAAACTGTCCTTCCTTTGGAGACTGTAGTCGATTTTAATAACCCCTGCCGGATAAATCGTGACTGGGCAGCCTCAAATGATTAGTGATGGAGGAAATTTCCAAAAGCACAACAGGCCCGCTCCGGCAAGGCTAGAAACTACGGAACATGGAGACCAAGAGGCCCGGGGAAGCAGGACACAGGACTGGGACTATCTGGGTAATCCGAGGTCTGAGTCTGGTGAACCAAAGGAGTCCACGCCTGATTCTCCCAAATCCCAGGCTGGTGAAAATACACAGGCCCAGGGGGGCAGGAAACTCAGCTACCAAAACGCAGCCTTTCAGCTAAGAACCTGATGCCTGTCCAGGACCAGGACCAACGGATCCACTGGTAAAAGGGTCAGGCTGACTCCCGGCCACCTGGACTCCTGCTGAGTGCTCCAAGACCTACTCTTGCAGAATCGGACCTGTTTAACAGTTTCAAGTCCTCCCCGGTACTCCTGTCTCATGTACAGATAAGCAAACACAGGCCCTTCAGGTTAAGTGTCAAATTATATGGCAAATCCTGCATCAGAATCCAAGGATCCCGAAGCCAGCTAAGTAGCTCTCTCAACCTGAGTAACTCTTTATGTAATTAAAGGGGTAGAATAAACAAAATTGCATGGTTTCCAGTGCTCAAAGGTTGTAGGTTTAGTATCTGGATTCCAAATCTACTTTCTCAATACCCTCCCTGTGACTATGGCTGTATAAATATATGTAAATATACATAGTTATGTAAAAATACCATACAATGGAAACACCTGTGGGCATAGTGGTTTTGGGGGTGTTTGTGTGTGTGTTTGTTTTGAGATAGAGTCTCACTACGCAGCCCAGGCTGGCCTCTAACTCACTGCAAACCTCCTGCCTCAGCCTCCGGAATGCTGGGATTTCAGGCATGCTCTGCCACGCCTGGCCCCCACAGTGGCTTTATTTGTTTTTTGTTTTTTTGTTTTTTTGCAGAGGTAATAGAACCCAATGCCTTCTGGTCCAGGCTCACTCTGCCACTGAACTCTGCCCCAAGCTGATACTTTACAGGAACTAAGTCCCATAGTACTAGTGGAAAGTTCTATAGGACCAAAGTAAAATTTTACTGATTTCTAGATGACCACATTTTCTAAACATGTGTAATGTGTCCACTTCCTGTTACATGGAGTTTTGTTTTGTTTTTAGACTTACTGACTTCATAAGAAACAAAAAGCAGGGGCTGGATATTTCTGGAGATTTAAAATTCCTCACACTTGAGATAAAGTGAAAATGACTGCAGAGACCTGGGGAAAGAGTGGGCTGTTTTAAAACTTACGTCCTCCTCTTACTGCAAAGATCTCAACATCCCTAGATTGTGTTAGAAAAAGCAAATGACTAAGAATGGGCAGACCGGAGAATTTCAGCAGCGAATTCCTGCCCTAAGATAATGCGCCCAGGGTGGGATGGGCTTCCTGGATTATCTCGGAGCCCAAGTGATTAATCAGAATGAAGTCAGGACCCAGATTTAGGGAGTTTTCAGACACAGTCAGGAAAGTTCCAGCAGTAGAGTTATGGGCCTCGGGGTGGGGGGTAGGATTCTTCCTCTTCTTGATTTGCTGGACATTTTACAAAACAAACTACAAAAAAAAAAACAACTACAAAACTTTCTCGAGTCTTACTGAGTGATCAGGTGCTTAGGTTAGTAAGGAGAGAGAGGCGGGAGAGAGCACGCTCGGTCTCAGACTAGGAAATTCTGTAAATTCCCACGCACTGAAAAACAAAGAAAGGTTCCATCCCAGGAACAGGGAACCGTGAAGACAAGGCCCGGCAGTGCCTTCCCTGCTGAGCCTTAGCTGCCCACTCATCTGCCCACCAGCTCTCAGCCCGCCCAGCTCTGCCGTGTGGCTGAGCCCAGCGCTCCCTGCCAAGCCTGGCCCTGCTGCCCACGGTCGGTCCGGGGGGCCCAGGCCTCGCTCAGCACCGAGAAGAGAAAGTGGGGCTTCACGGGGCCTCAGATGCCATGGGGGACACTAAACACGGGGGGGGGCACTA
>PVLA01008669.1:0-85504 GCA_004027455.1 Hydrochoerus hydrochaeris
TGGTTATTCACTATCATTGCTTGTTTTACTGGTATTGAACACTATTGATTACTCCTTTTTCCAGTGCCCATTTCCTGTCCTTTTCCTGATTGCCAAAAACATCAGTCACAGTCATTGCAGGAAAATGACAACAACAACAACACAAAAAGTTCACAAGGCAGACAAGTTAACAGAAGAAAAATTGAAATAATCAGTTATCAATCCTAATGAACTTCCACCATTTCCCAGAATATGTTCATCTCCAGTTGTCTAATATTTTCAAGAACTACCTGAAACGTTTTGGCTTTCAGTCAAGGGCTTTTTATGCATATGACATATATGTATAATGAGGTATACATACTGTTTTTGTATCTGCTTTTCATGCATAAATATGTGAGTATGTGTTTTTACATGCATACTCGACATATATTTCATATCAATGAAATACTTTAAAACTTTTTCTCTGGTTACTAACATGAAGTTGACTTATAGAAATACATGTACACCCATGTTAATGTTATGTTCTATGTGTTTGCATATGTTTTAAATCTTTAGTCATTTTTAAATAAGTTTTTTGTGTATATTAATTTTAAATACAAACTAAACTTTTCAGTATCCTAGTGCTGACAGCTTATTGATATTCAGGTTATTTCTTGAACAACATTTGCCAAAAGAATATTTAAAGCATCAGTGTGAGTTATTTGGTTCTTTTTCAACAGAGAAACATGCATTATTAAATCATCATCCATATATACTACAAATTTACCTTTATAATGTTTGTATTGTGAGAGGACTTGGATAGTTGTCTGATTATCTGCATTTGGTATTACAGTCATCTCTGACCTTTGCTGTATTTTATTTTGGCAACAGTTTTTTTTTGGTTCCATTTTAACCATTATATATATATATATATATATATATATGCATATATATAGTATATGTATAAATGATTTTATATATGTATATATGTATAAAAGATTTTGTCAGAAATATTACCCAAAAATCCTAATAGTATTCCTAATATCTCTACTTGAAAACATAAATTTTAAATAAGTATCTACATATCTTTTTTATGCAATATACATTGTTTCATTGGAAAATATTTTCATAAAAGCAGTTCATTATTTCTAGCAATTATGTTTCTTATGTAAGATTCCTTCTCAAGAATGTTCATTTCTACAAGCAACCATTTTGTTGTATGCTTATAATTAGTTTACCTTATTTCCTGGAACATTCATTCTGCAATGAATATCTTTTTTCCTGAATGTCAAGGAATGTTTCTTGTGTTTTTCTTCCTTTCTAGTAGAATTCCATTGTGATAGATTTGCATTTGTCAAATCTTTTTCTTCATGTGTTTTGAAATGTTCCTCCTTTTAAAGTGTATATCCTCCAGTATTGCAGAAAAGTGTTCATATCAATACTCATCTTAAATTGGTCAAAGTTATTTTTTAACTTTTAGAAAGTCAAAATGACTTAGAGTTTTTTATTGTATCATTTTATAAGTAATTTAAACAAGGTGAAATAATACATTAATATATAGATAAGAGTGTTTTCATATATTCTACATAGGATTTTGCTACTCATAATTTTGAGACAATTATATAATATACTGGATACATTTATCTTAAATTTTTGTTTGTTTGTTTGTTTGTTTGTTTGTTATTGGATATCAAACTCAACCTCACACTTTTCAGGCAGCTTCTGTGCCACTGAGCTACATCCCCTGTCCCTTAATTTGTTTTTGGTATATTCTAAATACTTGTGGCTATGCAAGTTTCTCCTGCAACTGATTATTATTGTATATGACTAGAATTCTCTTTTTAGAAATTTCTCCATTTTGCATACTTAAATACCTCTTAAGATTTCTCCATTGGTCCCAAATCTAATGTGAACAATTCTGTATTTTCCCCTCTTCTAGGTAAAAGCATTTAATACTCCTTTGCTTACACAAGGGGTGAGTTAATACTTAAAAATCACAATAAGTCTTAAAAATATTGATTTAAAAAAGAAAAGTCATTTTTCAGAAGCCACTTAAAATTAAGACACAAACTCCATAAAGGTAGTAAAAGAAACCTCTTTTTTAGTAGAATAACAAGCTAATTTGTACTATTTAATACTATTGCACAAAGAATTTGTCAAAGATTGAAATTTGGAAAACATTGAAATATCAAGAAGATCTTACTTTAAGAATATATTTTTTTTTACTTTATGAAAAAAGGTAAAACAAAATTTCATAACTGTCTTAGATACTGTTCTCTCATTGCCCAGACAAAATGCCACACACCCCAAATTAAGGAATAAAAAGTTTGTTTAGTTCACAGTTTGAACAGATTGCTGTCTAATCAGCTGGCTCCAAGACAGGGTAGCATGGCACAGGGGCAACACTTCAAGACAGCATAAAACAGCTAAAACAGGAAGAGAAGAAGCAGGGATAGCAAGCCTCTTCTTTATATAGTAAGCAGGCTACTAGCACCCCAAGACAGGCAAGACAATCATAAAATTTCTGTGCCCTCCCTCCCTCTTACACAGGCTCAGGATGTTTACAAAATGAGAAACCTGGCTCCCTACTGAGTCACTTTGCTAAACTAAATTTCTCAAGTTGACACAATGTATCAACTATTATAATTCATCCTTTTTTCAACTTGGCAACCAGACACATTTCTTTACATCAGTCTCCAGATATAAAGCCATGCTTATTCTTATCATTTTATAACTTTAATGTTATAATACACTTTTAATAATGAGACTTAAAACCCAATATTAAGTCTATCGCCATTATATTACATTAGAATATATTCTAATTAAAATGTTATGACATTGTGACCCTGGTCTCCCAAAGAATCATGCACATCCTTTTATGCAAAAAGCATTTTGCTCACCTACCAGAGTTGCCAACATCCTAACAGTTTTAGCATTGCTGAAAAGTCCAACTCCCAAGTCTCCTCTGCGATTTGAGGCAAACTCTTAGCAGGAAATCTGTATAAATGAAAACAAAGGTAAACACTTCCAACATGCAATGGCACAAAATAAACATTTTCATTCCCAAAGTTACAAATGGGGATACAAAGAATTGGGACCAAAGCAAGTCCAAAGTCTAACATAAAAAACATTAAGTCCTTTAGTTCCATGTCCAACATCTGAATTAATTTGTGGCAAATTGTGAGCTCCAAACGGTTTTGTGTCTGTATCCTTATGGCACTTCTGGTGGCTATAATTCCCACAGCTTCTCTCTTAGGATGGTTTTGCTCCCTCCTCAGAGCTTTCCTTAGATGATCCACTTTTCTGGCTTTTCCAAACTTCTGGGGTCTCCACTTCACCTTCAATTTCATCCTCAGAGCTTCATAAATTGCCCTCCAAGGGACACAGGGCCTGGATTAGCATGGTCTTCTGAAATTGGTGTGAAAGTCTTCTTAACCATGAAACCCTAACATTCTGCATACATACAATCCCAGCACCATGTGTGTGATGCCAAGGTCTGCTGCCAGCTGGAGCAGTAGCCAGACTTTCCTCTCTCTTGGCTGTAGGGATTGAGTGCCTGGATCACTGGGCACTATGAATCCAATTCTGAGGAACAAGTTTTGGATGCTGTCATCATCCTGGGACATGGTGCTCCAAGGTTTTCTCCTCAAATCAAAATCTTTCACTTTTGAAGTTTAGAGACTGCAAAAGAGACTTGCTACTTTTTGTGATGCATTTAAGCCTTCTATTTCATTCTCCTATCCCTTCTCAGCAACTGTGATTTCCTCAGTTCTGTCTTTACAGACCACAGCTTTATTGGAGCTTCCTTTCTGGCCAAACTCACAATGTTTTAAAACATCCTGTTGGGCTCTTTGCTCTTGATTTTCAACATTTATCTGGCTAAAAACCCCCAACAGTACCCATGCCACAGCCTCAGCCTTTGAATGCTTTGAAATTACTTCTGCCAGATTAATTAGTCCACTGAACTTAATCTCAGTCTCAGGCAAAGTCTCCAGACACAAGCAAAATACAGACCAACTTTTTGTCAAGCCATAACACACATCATCTGGGGACCAACAACCAATGCAGTCCATCTTTGCAGCAGAAATCTACACAGCCTGACTTTGCTAGCAGGATTTCTATCAGCCTTCTGATCTTCTGGGCTCTAACCAGAATTTCCCAAACAAAATAACTAAGATGTTTCAGCTCTACACTTTCAGACAAGATCTCAGAAGATTTCCGAACTTTTCCCGCATTGCCAAAGGCTGTTGAACCACATGTGTAGGTACAGTCACAGCAAACGACCTCACTTCTCTGGTACCAAAATCTGTCTTGGTCTCATTTCTCTCATTGCTAAGACAAAATACCTGACACTCAAAATTAAGGAAAGGAAGATTTATTTAGCTTACAGTTTGTGGAGTTTGCAGTCCATTATCAGCTGGCTCCAAGGCAGGGTGGCATGGCACAGGGGCAATGTTTCAAGGTGGCATAAGACAGCAAAAACAGCAAGAGTAAAAGCAGGAGGATACCAAATCTCTTCTTATCCTTTATATTGTAAGCAGGCTACCTTCCAGCCCTCAAGGAGGAATTGCAATCATAAAATCTCTGTGCATTCCACCCTTTTTCAAAGTCTCAGGATGTTTACAAAGTGAGGCCCCTGAGCCCCTGCTGTGTCAGTCACTGCCTTAAATTTGTAAACTTCTCAAGTTGACACAATGTTATCAACCATTACAATATCAAAGTAATAGGAGAGTAACAATAGGTAATACATTACCTGTTGTTATCTTTAAAGTAGTTGCTCAGGGTACAAGATATGGGCATAAAACTTTTTCCACTTGATAGGAACAAAACTTAATTTTAAAAGCTCTAAGACACACTAATAGCATAACTGACTTACATTTTTTTCCTTTTCCCAACTGTCCTTTCCTCTTTCACACATCTCAGTTCCTTTTTCCTTTTCAACAATTTCTTCTCATGTCACAATATCTATTATACATTTTAGACCTCACTTACTCTTTCAATTTCCAACACAAGGGATAAAATACAATGTTTATACATGTACATCTGATTTTGTTGCAATATAGTCTCAAGTTGTATCCATTAACCCATAAGTCTCCAGTTTAGCTTTCTTTATGCCTGAGTAGTACTCCATTATATAAAAACACCACATCTTTTCAATCCATTCCCCAATTAATATGCATTTGGTTTGTTTCCAAGATTTTTCTATTACAGATTATGCTGTTACAGATATGAGTGCATATGGATTGTTGTGGTATGATGTTTTTAATTCTTCTGAGAAGATACACAGAAGGGAAATAGCTGGGTCAAATACCACTTCAAATCCTAGTTTTGTGAGGACTATTCACACTGATTTTCACAGTGGTTCAACCAGTGTATGCTTATACCAACAGCAGAGAAGGGTTCCTTTTCCCCTATAGCATCTCCAGAAGTTTTAACAGTTGATATTTAGATGATAGCCATTCTTTCTAGTGTAAGATGGATTCTCAGCATTTTTTAAACTTACACTTCTTGAATGACTTGTGATTTTTCATAATTTGTTTGCCATTTGTATTTCCTTATCTGAGAATAGTGTTTTCATCTCAAATACCCATTATTGGATTGGGTCTTTGAATTTGAGGGTGTTTGACTGTTGTCCATTCTCTATAGATAGAAGTCTATCAGAGGGACAACTGGCAAAAACTTTTTCCTCTGTATGGGTTGTCTTTTCAATTTGTTGATGTTCTAAACTGTTTTAGTAAAATGAGATTGCAGTCTGTGATACTTTGAAGTATTTCCTGTGAAGACTGGGTTTTGTTCATGAATTCTCTACCTACACATTTTCAAGATTTCAATCTATTTTCTCTTCTAGTAGATTTAACATTTATGCTTTTAATATTTAGATACTTGATCCACTTTGTCTTCAGTTCAGTGCATGGTGATAGACATGAGTCTAGCTTTAGTCTTTGTCATGTAGAGAGCCAGTTTTTTCAGCACCATTTATTAAAGAGACTGTCTTTCTTCCAATGAAAGCCTTTGCCTCCTTTGTCAAAAATAAGCTGTCTGTCCAGGTGTAGTGTCACAAACCTATAATCTTAGTACTCAGGAGGCTGAGGAAGGATGATTGTTACAAGTTTGAGACCAGCCTCGGCTATAAAGTGAGTGGAAGACCAGCCCAAACTGCATAGTTAGACCCTGTCTCAAAGAGACAAAAAATAAAATAAAATAAAATAAAATAAAATAAAATAAAATAAAATAAAATATTCAGTGTATTTGTAGTTGTATCTGCATCATTTAATCTGTTACACTGTTTCCTCAGGTCTGTTTTTTTTGCCAGTACCAGGCTGAATTTATCACAGTAGCTTTATAGAATAATTTCAGGTCAGGAATCGTGATGTCTCCTACCTTGCCTTTGTTGCCCAAGATTGTTTTTGCTATTCTAGGTGTCTTCCCATTCCATATGAATTTCATGAATGTTGTATCTAGTTCTGTAAGGTATATAAATGTTATTTTGATTGAGATTTCATTAAATCTCTATTACAATTTTGGGCGTATAGCCATGTTCACAATGTTGGTTCTTCTTACCTATTTTCATTTTCATTTTCTGATATCCTTTTTGAACTCCTTTTTCATATATATATCCTTTGTTTCCTAAATTGATTCCTAAGTATTTCATTTTTGGATGCTATTGTGAAGGGTATGGTTTCCCTAATTTCTCTATCAGTCAGTTTGTAGTTTTTGAACAGGAATGCTATTGCTTTTTGAGAGTATCCAGCTACATTACTGAATTTTGTTATTAAATCTAGAAATATTTTGGTGGAGTTGTTGGGTATTCTATGTAGAGTATCCTATCATTTGCAAATAATGACCATTTAACTTCTTCTTTTCCTATCCATATTCTTTTTTTTCTCTCTTGTCTAGTTCCTCTGGCTAGTGTTACCAGAACAATGTCAAATAGGAGCAACATAATGGACATCCTTGTGTTGTATCTGGTTTTAGAGTGAAAGCTTTGAGTTTTTGTTCATTTAGTATGACACTGGCTGTTTTTTGTCATAGATGGCTTTTATCACATTGGGATAGACAATTTATTTCTGACTTTCTGTAGGGTTTTCATCAAAATGATGCTAAACTTGGTCAAATATTTTTTCTGCATCTATTGAGATGATTATGTAATTTTTGTCTTTGGCTTTATTGATATGGTGTACTACATTTATAGATTTGCATATGTTGAACCCTCTGTGCATTCTTGGGATGAATCATACTTGTTCATGGTGTATAATCTGCTGATGATTTGTTGCATTCTGTTTGCCAGTATCTTATTGAAGATGTTTGCAATTATGTTCATCAGGGAAACTGACCTGTAGTTCTCTCTATCTCTTTCTATCTCTCTCTCTCCCTCTCTCTCTCTTTTCCTCTCTCCCTCTCCTTCTTTTCCTCTCTCCCTCTTTTCCTCTCTCCCTCTCTCCCTGTCTCCCTCTCTCCCTCTCTCAGTCTCTCTTGACGAATCATTCTCTGATTTTGGTATCAGCATGATACTTTTCTCCAGGAATGAGTTAGGGAGTATTACTTCCCTTTCTTTTTCATCAAAGAGTTTGAGAAGTATTGCATTAAATCTTCTCTAAATTTCCTTTGCTTTTCTAGAGTGAATCTATCAGGGCCTCGACTTCTTTTTGTAGGCAAGTTTTTAATTACATTTTAAATTTCATTGAGTGATACTGGGTTATTCACATTTGTTATATCTTCTTGATTCAACTTCAGTAATTTGTATATATCTATTAATATGTACATGTTTTCTGTCTTTCCCCTGTTCTGAGAGTAAAGATTGTCTAAGTAGGTATTGATGGCCTGAACTTCCACAGGGTTTTAATGATTTTACCCTTTAATTTGAGTCTCTTATTTCTTTTTTATAATAAGATGGGCTAAGGGTTTATCAATTTTATGTATTCTTTCAAAGAATACACTATTACATCTATTAATTCTTTGTATTGTTTTGTTAGTTTCACTTGTGTTAATTTCTGCTCTAATCTTTATAATTTCCTCAGTCGTGTGAGTTTTGGCTTTGACTTACTCTTCTCTTTCTAGAAACTTGAGGTGTAACATTAGATTGTCTTAATGATGTCAGAATTCACTGCTATAAATTTCCCTCTGAGGACTGCTTTCTTTGTTTCCCACAGGTTCAGGATATTGAATTTGCATTTTGGTTTAGCTTAAGATACAGTTTGATTTCTTCTTTAATTTTTATCTGTGACTCATTGGTATTTTAAGAGAGTGTTATGTAATTTCCATGTGTTTATGGAGGTTTTGTGGTTTCTGTTACCATTAATTTCAAATTTCACTGATTGATGGTCAGATAATATGCATGTGACAATTTCCATTCATTTGCATTTACTTAGGTATGTTCTGTGGGTTAGTATATGGTCTATTTTAGAGAAAGTTCTCTGCTGAAAATAATGTATATTCTGATGCTGTTGAGTGGAACACTCTGTAAACATCAACTAAGTCCATTTACTCAGAAGTTTTATTCAATTCTGATATTTCTTTGCTGATTTTTTTGCCTGGTTGATCAATGCATTTGTAAAAGGGGTATTAAGGTCCTGCTTTGTAATTGTCTTATTGCTTATTTGATTTTTCATGTCTATTTATATTTCTGTTGTACATTTTGGTGCTTTGATATTTGTTGCAAACATGTTTATGATTGTTATCTCCTCCTCTTGAAGTTTTTCCCTAACAAGCATGTAGTGACCGTCTTTATCACTTTTGATCATCCTTTGTTTGAAGTTCACATTATCTGCAAACAGAGTAGCTACCCCTGGGTTTTTCTGGGTTTCTGTTGCATGGAGCACTGTTTTCCATCCTTTGACTTTCAGTCTATAGAATTTTTTTGAGTTAAATGTGTTTTTTTTTAATACAGAATGCTGTTGAACATTGTTTTTTGATCCATTCTATCAGTCTGTTTCTTTTGATTGGTGAGTTGAGGCCATTTGCATAGATGATTATAACTGATATGTACTGATCAATATTTGTCATGTTATTTTCCTGCTGTTGTTTCCCTACTTTTTATCTCTGTTTAATTGCTTTCCTTGTTTGGTCGTTTCTTTCTGTTGTTGTTCTTGGAATTGTGATCATTTTTATCTCTGTCTAGAATGTCTTTCAGTACTCTTTGTAGTGTTGGTTTGGTGATCATGAATTTCTTCAGTTGTTCTTTGTAATGGAAGTTTCTTAGTTCTGTATTAATTTTGAAAGATAGTTTTGCAAAGCATAAAAATCTAGGCTGGAAATCATTTTCTTTCAGGGCTTGAAATCCTTCACTCCAAGCTATTCTTGATTTGAGTGTTTGTGTTGAGAAATCTTCCTTGATTCTGATGAGATTTCTTTATATGTGATCTGTTTTTTTCTCTAATTGTTTTTAATTTTTTGATCTTGTGCTGAATTTCCTGAATCTTGTTTATTTTATGTCTCTGTGTAGATTTATTTTGGTTGTGGTTAGAGTTCTATATGCCTCATTTATGTGTATGTCAGATTCTTTTCACATGCTTGGGAAATTTTCTGCTCTTATCATGCAAATAGATTTTTTAAATGTCTTTTGGGTTGACTCCTACTTTTTCTTTGACCCCTCTCAGTACTATATAGTTTTTCTTTGTATTATCTTGAAGCTGTTGAATTGTTAATACCTGATCTTTTTTTTTAATTTTCTAAAGATCTTTCCATTCATGATCACTAGCTGAGATCTATCTTCTAGGTCTGAAAGTCTGTCTTCGGTTTTGTTCAACTGGTTTTGCTAGCTTTCAATGGAATTTTTAATTTCCTGTATATCTGTCTGAATATGTTCCATGTATGCTGTTTCTTTCCTATATTGATCATTCACTGTTTCATTCTCTTCTTATCATTATCTATTTTTCATCTATCTCTATTCTAGTTTTCTGAGCAATTCCTTTGTAAATGTTGACATTTCTTTTTTTTTAACTTGAGAGATTATTTCTGATCTGATTTTCCCTGTAGCCTCATGGATTTGCTTCTTTACTTCACTTGTTTTCATTTCAGGAATGTCAATTGTGTGTCTTACATTTTCCCCTATCTCATTGTCTCCTTGACTTCTTCTGGGTGAGATGGAGTTCTGAGGCCACACTTTGCTTCTGTGTATTTTCATTTTCTATTCCTAAAGGCTTTTTTGTTTTCTATTTTGATCCTTGTAAGTTTTTATAGTACACAGCTTGATCAGTAGTGTCAAGATCTCTATAGGTAAGGTTGGTTTTTTAGGGATATCTTCTGTGTGTAGGACTTTCTTGGTTCTGTCTCAAAATCCTACCATTCCCGTTAGTTAAGAGCACAATGTTAATATCTGTTTGACTTGCAGCCCTTTGGTGCTTGGATGTGAGTAGGTTATTACTCCAGAATTTCCCAGTACAGTTATAGAAGGGAGAACACCTTATTAAAATGGAAAGAACATCCTAGCTAAAGTAGTATAATTATCAATAACAATAGCATCAAACATCATTTAGAAAGTGACAAACTGTGGTAACTATTAATTTTGTACCCTTAACCATAGGAGCAAAGCCTGCAATTACATTACAGAGCCAATTGTAAATTGGGAGATTGTATGCAAAGTGTTTCCTTTTGGTAGAGTGATTTACCCTATGGTGAGAAAATTTAAGAAATATTGTGAATAAAATAAAGATAACTGAAAAGTGGAGTTTGGAGGGGAAAAGATGATCAGGCAATCTTTGGGAAACTAGAAAAGAAAGCAGAAGAGAAAGACTGAAAGATTAAACAAGTGATTACTTCAATTTGGTCTCTAGGTTTGGGGGCAGAGATTAGTTTTTTCCCAACTATTTAGAAAAATGATAATTAAAAAATGAAAAATGAGAAAGAATAAAAGAAAGAAAAAAGGGGAAGCCTCATACACCTGCATCTGTTCTGTGTGTCTTTGTTCCTAAGCACAACACTGGTTCACCTAACTTACCACCTGTTGGCTAATATATTACTGTTACTTGCGACAATTCCATGCTGCTAGTCCCACCTGTTCATTCAGTGCACCCTGACCAGGGGCCTTACTGTTTGCCTGAATTTCTTTCTGGTCTCTTTGTCTTCCCATGCAGTTCACCCTGATCCCAGGAGTAGGGAAGGGAAGGGCTGGTCTCTGGGCCTTCCCACACTATTCACTTGGATTCTAGCTATCATAATGGTATGGGCCATTCTCTGGACCTTCCTGCACTGTTCACCTGTATCCTAACAGCTGTGATTGAAACATCCAGTCTCTGTGCCTTCCTATGCTGTTCACCCAGATCCTTGCAGCCACAATGAGAGGGGCAAGTCTCTGAGACTTGCTTTGCTTTTCACAGGATCTCAGCAGCTACCAAAAATATATTCTCATTTTTGAGACTGGATCTCATTGTTTGGGTCAGGTTGGCCTTGAATTCATGATTTTTCTGCATCAATTTGCTGAGTGAGACATAGCACAGGTGTGCACCACTATGTTCTGCAGGATATATTTTTGTAAGATACAGATTAGTATTATTCTTCATAGAAATTGTATCTTAAAAATATATGTGTTGTTTTGCTTAATCAGCCACACAAGAAATTCAGAAATAACCTAGCAGGCACAGGGGTCCAAGTTCAACATGAGCAAATATCTGGACTCAGTTTTGATTCAGTCAGAATAAAGTCCCTCTTATCCATTACCTGGAAAACAATGAGGAAATGGCAAACAAGCAGACCAAGTCAATTTGTCAATTTCTACAAAAAAGTCATCTAGGGTTCTGAAAGAGCATTTGTGAAATGGATAAATCTTAGTATTTGTTTTCCACTCCATGAATGTGGTATATGTTTCATTTTATATAGGTCTTCTGTCAATACTGTGTTGTAGTTTTTAGAGTAACTGTTGCATTTATTATATTAGATTTTCAAAATATTTAACTTTATGATACCATCCAATATAGAAGTCATTTCTGAATTTCATCTTTGGTTTTTTCACTGTATAGAATTATAATTATATTTTTATGCATTGACTTTGTGTTCTGAAACATTGCAGAACTTATTATTTATAACATATTTTAGTTGATTCCTTAAGATTTTATATATAAAAGACTATATCATTACTAGCTGAAATAATCAAAGTAGTAAGTTAATATAAAAAATAGACACACAGACCAATGAAATAGCATAGAAATCCCATTAAGTCATGCATATAAAGTCAAATAATCTTTATCAAATGTATAAAGAATGTACAATAGGGAATGGATATTCTCTTTAGAAAATAGTATTATAAAACTAGATATACAAAAATGGAAGAAAGGAAAAATGAAGGAAAGAAAGAAGAAAGAAAAAGAGAAAAGAAAGAAAGAAAGAAAGAAAGAAAGAAAGAAAGAAAGAAAATTTGATTTATATGTTACTGCACAGACAAAAGTTGACTAAGATGAATCAAATGTTTAAATGTTAGACTTGAGTCTGTAAAATTTCCTAAATCATAAAAGTTTCATCTTATTTGTGTTGCAATACTTAAGTGAATGTGATAAGAAAGGCACAGTAAAAAGAATATTAAACCAAAACATTTCTTTGAACAAAGGAAACAATGAAAACAATGAAAAGGCTTATCATGAAATGTGAGAAAATCTGTGTAACATATGTATAATAAGAGGTTAACATGCAACATAAATAAACAAATAATATAACTACATACCAAAATAACAAAAAATAATATTTTAAAATAGATTTTTTCTTTCCTCTCCATTGTGCATGTTATTTCTTATATTTAAAAGTCTAAATATAACAAGTGATAAAAGTATATAGTATGGGTTAAAATAAAAAAAGTTATTGTAATCCCAAATATAAAGTACAGTTGTCCAAGTACTGTAATCTCTTTCCCAGTCTTCCACACAATCCAAAAAGTTATATTTATAATTCCATTGTGACATTATTGGAATTTCATCAAGATAATTTCAATCTACCACCTCCAAAGCAACCCATGGCAAGAGTGAAGACACCAAAATGTATTCCAAGTTAAGGGCAGCCAAGGAGGCCTAAATCCAATCCCCATGAGGATGTGTGTACAAAAGGCCTTGATCCTAGGCCTCTCCCAGAATTTATTATCTTGTGAAGAAAGGGGTAGTTCCAGGATGAGTTACAGTGTTGGATGGCAGGAACTACACAGTAACATGAGCTGGCTAGTCAGTGCAAAAAGCATCTCTGCAAGATGCATAGATAAGGATGTGCAAAAGAATCAATTTGCATAAATCAACTGAAGTAGCAACTGAATTGTTTTTGGAAGCTGTTGCTTCAGTTTCTGATATGTAAATTTTTGTTCCCTGTGGAAGCTATAGGCTCTTAACTAGTTGACATTCCTGGAGTTGACTGGCTCTAACATCCCACTGTGCTTATATATTTTAGAGAAAGCACTGTGCAAGGAAACATGAGACTGTCTGAGGGCTTCAGAGATTATATATCAGTACCAGCCTTATTTGCAATGATTAGAACCAATTGAAGATAGAAAGAAATACCAGCTCTGTGCATATCAGTATGAGGAAATCAGTCTGGATATAATCAAAGTTGCAGCAATTGTTCTGCATTCAAGGGGAGTCACGTGAGTTGTCTCCTTCAAAAAATGTATTATAGTAAAAATCATACTGCCACTATGGCCACACAAAATACTCTCCTTCTCATCAATCTTCTCAGATTCTCAGCTGGGACAAAGATCACCAACTTTACTGGGATTCCAGCTTATAGAAAACAAATCATGGGACTTGTCAGCCTGCATAATTATTTATGAAAAATTATGATGTTTGTTAGTAAAGAAATGGTGAAGTAGAGATTTGTAGCAAAATATAGCCCCTCTCCGTCATGGCATCCAGACACCTTAAAAATAACAATTTGATAAAGAGAAAAAAGAAGTGATTTCTGGGAATCAGTACAGGACTGGATGGAAAATTAGAAACTACAGAGATGACAGAGAAGCAGGGCACAATAGAGAGAAAAGAACAAATCTATTTAGAAGCTCAGCCCAGATCCTGGGAGAGAAACATGCCTCTTTAGGCACTAAATAAGCATCAAGAGTCATGAGATCCCAAAAAAGCTGATGGCTATTCCAAAGTATAAAAGCAGCATGAGGTTTTAATCCAAAAATGACTCCTTCTGCAAGGCAGACGAGTTGGAGATGAAATTCAGTGCAGTGCCCCATGTATTGTCAGAGTGCCTATTAGAAAACATTTCATTTAAAGATTCATTTGTTTAAAGATTAGGTTGATTGTCTAACACTGAGCCACAGAACAACCACAAAATCACTTCAGGAATCCCAGTGTTGCTCTCCCACAGTGACTGCGTGAGAGACAGCCATGGAAGATAGTCATAGAGATGATGTTGGCTAGACTTACAATATCTAAGAAACTTGGACTCATCCTGTGAGGGATATGAGGCCCTGCACTCCATGGTGAGAAACCAGGCCCAATTTGTGCCACTTTCAGAGGGAGATGGGCCTGAAAGTGTTTGTATTAAGTACAGAAGTTGTCTTAACCAATTCTTTTGTCTTTTGGTTTAGATCAAGTGTAGTATCTGTTCTTATTAGATACTGCTTGAGCACCTTGCTGCTTAAATCCAGCACAGATCAGATGTTTGACTGTTTTCCCCATGTACTAATGTGACCAAGGACACCCTTAGGTTTGGATGGTTACTGCAGCACACAGTGAATGGAGCAAGGGACCTCTGGAATAGGAGGAAACCTCACAAATCCATAGAACATAAATCTCAGTTAAAAAAAATGACTTAATGAATTCCAAAATTTTGGATCCTGGAATGAAAACACATGTTCAAAACTACAAGGCAATTTCTTTTGGAATCGTTTTTTCTTTAACCTGCTCCCTTAATTTTTTGTGGAATTGGCATTTTTTTCCATTTTCCTTTTAACTTTTTGTTCTTCTTTTTCTTTTTTCTCCTTTTTTTCTTTTTGGTTATGTTTATCTAATTATATTAATTTCCACTTTATCCTTAATAAGATCCTTATCTCACTTTTCTCTCCTCATCTGCCAGTGTTTTATTTTTCAAATTTTTGTCCTTTTATTTTCCACTCCATTTAACTAGTAAACAATCTTTATTAAAGTTTTGAGAGTTATTCAACTGTAATAAAGTGTTATTGTAATATTTTCTATTTTTAGTGGACATATAGTCATTGCATTTATTAGATATTTACTGTATGTTGATACTTGATTTCTCTTCATGTATATATTAATAATTATAATCCCTTTTATATGGTTAAGGGTGATAAATTATTAGTTCTTATTGAATTTCAATATCCCATTTGTCTTTGTTGCTACTATTTCTGCTAATTTAGTTCCTATTTCAGAATTTCCATTGTTGCTATTAATAGGCTTTCTCATATCCATAATTTTGTGTGTGTCATTAACAATATAGTGGCACATTCTTGGAAAGCTGTGTGTTGGGTTATTACACTGTGTCCTCCCTTCCCAAATTAATGGAGGTGGTTAGATCTTGAGGAAAAGGCAAAGGCCTAGAAGTACTCACACAAAGAATGTATCGCTGAAAAGCAGACACTACATAAAAGTAATGCTGTACTAGCAACCAAGACTTTTTATTGTAAATAACCACAAACTTCAGCACCATCCCACAAAATGCAATAGAAATATGAGGAAACAAGGCAATAAAATGTCATCCAATACCCCAATTACCCCAAATCTGAACTCTGGGAAATTGAGGGGAAAGTAATTGAAAGTCTTATAGTTTAATTATTCCAAATAATAAAAGAGGAGATTAAAAAATAGATCATAATGTTCTCAACAAGCTTAGAGATTAAACAAATAATAGACTTAACGAAATGATCAGTGAGATAGTAATAAAAACTAGATGCACAAAGCAAAATTATGCATATCATGAATGATTAGTTTAGTAAAAAAATGGAATACAAGAAAAGGTAATAAGCAGAAATCTAGGAGATTAGAAACTGAAGTAAAAGCATAAGCAGCTGAAGTTACCAATAAGAGAGCAGTCTCAGAACTAGGACATGTGGCTGATGTTCACAAATTATTTAAAGATACCTTGGAAACAGCAAAAAAATAAAAACCCCATGATGAAATGGATGCATCAGTTGCTAGATGATACAAAGAAGACAAATCTAAGAATCATTAAAATTAATAAACATTTAGAAAGCAGAATGAAAGGCATAAAATATTTTCACAGAAATAATTGCAGAACATTTTTCAAATATGGATAAAGAATTTAACATAAGGATAGGGGAGGCATATAGAGCCCCAATAGCCATGATTAGAAAAGAACTTCTCCAAGACACAATAGAATAAAAATTCCAAAAGTATTGTACAAGAACAAAATCTTAAAAACTGTTAGAGAAAAGCAACCAATAACTTATAAAGTTAAAATCATTAGAATTACAGCAGGCTTTTCAACAGAAAGCTTAAAGGACAGAGGGTCTTGAAGTGAAGTGTTTCAAAACGTAGAAGAAAAGAATTTCCTTAGTGCAATGATACATCTTGTAAAATTGTCTTTCAAAATTGATGGAGAAATAAGAAACTTTCATGACAGAAATCATCTTAAGAAACTTATGCCCATCAAACAAGCACTCCAAAAATTTCTCCAAGATGTCTTAGAAAGAGAAAATGAAGCAAACAATGACAAAAAGTCAAATAGATGAATATAACAAGCAGGGTGAGCTGACAATGAGAAAGGTGGAAAAGGAAATCAGCAACAGGAAAATAATACAATGACACTAATAAATCAATACTTTTCAATTTTATTTCTCAGAGTGAATTGTCTCTACTCACTAACCAAAATACATAGATTGGCAGAATAGATGAAGAAATAAACTCAACAATATGCTGTATGCAAGAAACATTTATTCCAAAAAGAGACACTGACTAGAAGCAAAAGTATATCAAACAATATTTCATGCAATGGAACATGCTAAAAAGCAGGAGTGGCTACCCTATTTACAGATAAAGTGAATCTCATGCCAAAGCTGATCAAAAGAGTCAAAGAAGATCACAACATATTAGATAAGGAAGCAGTTCAACAGGCAGATATAAAAATTATGAATATATGTATCAAACATCAGTACACTCAGCTTCCTAAACCAAACAATATTAGATGTAAAGGGTAGGATAAACATTGACACCATTATAGTGGGGGGCATTAATACTTCACTGTCACAAATATATAGATCATGTGGACAAAAGTCAATAAAAGAATATTGGAGTTGACACAGTGCTTCAAACAAATGGCCATTATATCAATCAAGTAACAACAGAATGTACATTCTTCTAAATAGCGCATCATGGGACTTTCCCTAACATAGACAACATGTTAGCCCATAGGGTATACTTAAGAAAAAGCAAAAGAATAAAAAAAATACCACTCACATTATCAGATCATAGTGCCTTGAAACTATGACTCGATTTCAAAGGAAACCAGGTAAATTTTGCAAATGCATAGAAATTAAACAATACACTCTTAAACAATCAATGAGTCAGTCACACGTGAAATTAGACTGTTCTTAGAATCAAATAATATTGCCAGTATCACACAATGGAACATATGTGAAACAATAAAAGCAGTGCTAAGAGGGAAATTTATAACTGTGAAGGCCCATACCAGAAAAACGGAGCAACTTCAAACCAATAAACTAATGGTGCACTTCAAGGGCTTAGAAATACAAGAACAATCCAAATGCAAAGCTAATACAAAGAACAAAATTATAATGAACAGAGCAGATAATAATGAAATTGCGACTGAAAGAACAATACAGACTCCATCAATCTAAGAGCAAACTACCAAACTTGAAATAATAAGCAAACTGCAAAAATTATTAGCCAATTGCACCTAAAAGGAAAGAACAGATCCAAGTAAATGCAATTAGAGATGAAAATATTGAAATCAAAATAGATATTGCCAAAATTCAGAAAATTAGTTGTAACTTCTGTGAGACTCTGTTCTTCAATAGATTAGAATATCCAGAAATGGATAGATTTCTAGGTACATGTGAAATACCAAACTGAATAAAAAACATACAAAATTCCTCAAAAACCCAATAACAAGCAATGAAATTGAAGCAGTAATTAAAAAAAACCTATCAAATAATAAAAGACCAGGGCCCAAATAATTTATTGTTAAGTTTCACAAGAACTTAAAGGACATTCTAACACCAATTTTTAAATTTTTAATAAAAATGAAATGGAAGGCACAATCCCTAAATCATTCCCTGGAGCTAGAACTACTCTAATTCAATAAACACAAAAAAAACAACAAAAAAATTATAGTTTAATCTGTGTAATGAACATAGGCTCAGAAGTGTTCAACAAGATACTGACAAAAAGAATGCAACAAATTATCCAAATGATCATATATAATGACCATATATATCATTTCAGGAATGTGGGCATAGTACAACATGTGCAAATCAATATATGTCACATGAACACAAGCTACGGTAAATATTGCATGATTATATCAGTAGATGCAGGGGGAAAAAGCCTTTGACAAAATCCAACATTTATTCAGGATAAAAACCCTGAATAAAACAGATATAAAAAGAAAGACCTTAACTCAATCTGATAAAAGTTATTTATGACAAACTAATATGCAGTATCACATGAAAGAAAGAAATGCTGAAAGCCTTCTCTTTAATTCAGGACCAATACAAGGATGTTCACTAGCACTACTTGTGTTCAAAAGAGTAATGAAAACATTAGCCAGAACAATCAGACAAGAGAAAAACTAAAAGTAATATGTATAGGAAAGGAAGAAGCAAAATTAACATTATTTGCAGATAACATGATCCCCTACACAGAAGACCCAAAATAATTTCACCAACAAGTTCCTAGAATTAATAACCAAATTAAGAACTGTAGCACAATACAAAATCAAAATAAAAAATAGCTTTCCTGTATACCAATAATGAAATCAGTGTGAAAGAAATTAGAAAGATAGGGCCATTCACAATAGCATCAAGAAAAAATAAATAATTTGGAATAAACCTAACTAAGGAAGAGACAGATCTCTACAATGAGCACTGCAGTACTTTGAAAATGAGTATTGAAGATTATAACAGAAAATGGAAAGATATTCCCTGTTGCTGCATAGGCAGAACCAGTAATTTAAAAATGGCAATATTTCCAAAACCTATATCAAGATTTAGTGTAATCCCAAAATACTAATTACATTACTTACAGAAATAGTGGAAGCAATCCTAAAATGCACAAGGAATCAGAAGAGATCCAGACTACCAAAAAGCAATAGAAAAGCAGGAGGAATCACAATCCTGGACTTTAAACTATAATACAAATCTACAGTGACAAAAACAGAATGGTATTGTCACAGTAACGGATATTAAGATCGGTGGAGCAGAATAAAGGTTGCAGAAATAATTCCAATCATATTATACTATCTGATCTTTGACTTACACTGGAGAAATAATAGCCATTTTATCGAATGTTGCTGGGGAAACTGGCTATACTCCATGCAGAAGATGGAAAATAGATTCTTATCTCTCATCCTATACTAGCCTAAAATAAAAGTGAATTAAAGTTCTCAATGTAAAAACATAAACACTCAATCTGTTGGAAGATAATAGGCAAAACTCTTGAAGTCATATCTCTAGTCAGAGACTTTCTAAATAGCACCTCAATGAACAAGAAATAGTTTCACGATTCAACAAATGGGAAAATATCAAGTTGTAAAGCTTATATGCAGAAAAAGAAACAGTCGACAGTGAAGAGACAACTAAAGAAAGAAAAAATTATTTTGCTTGCTATTCCTTGGACTGGAGACTAATATCTAAAATTCATAAAAACTCAAAAAACTAGACCCCCATATAAAATATCCCATCAAAGAATGGGCCACTGAGATGAACAGACACTTCTCAGAAAAGGAAGTAAAAAAGGCTAATAAATTAATGAAAGCATTTTCACCAACTCTGATCCTTAAAAAAATTCAAATTAAAACAATATGCTTACTCCATTTTACTCCAAAACAATGGTCATAATCAAGAAGCTGTGGGGAACCAGAACGCTTCTACACTGTGGTTTAGATTGTAAACTAGTACAATCACAATGGCAATCAGTATGGAGATCCCTCAAAAACTGAAAGCAAATTTTATCCTACACAGCTATTCTACTTATAGGTACATTTCCAAAGGGTTAAAGACATCATATTACAGTAATAAATGCACATCCGTGTTTATAGCAGCACAATTCATAATAGGTAAACCTTGGAGATGACCTACATGTACATCAACAGAATAACAGATAAAGTGTATTTATACACAATGGAGAATGATTGTGCCATAAGGAAGGATAAACTTAAGGCATTTGTAAGAAAATGAATGAACACTGAAACCAGAATGTTAAGTTAAATAATTCAGACATACAAGCTTAAAAGTCACATAATTTATACTATATTAGAAAGCAAAACTACAAGTGCAAAAATGACAGATAGAGAAGAAGTAACAGAAAGATAGGCTGTTTGCAAAGTGAGATGGATCCAAGAGATGGGGTGAGGAGATAGGAATGAGAGAGGTATCAGATGAAAAAGAAAGAACTAAGGTATATTATAGGTATAAACTAACTCCTCTAGAGGAAAATAATCATTATGCACTGCAAATATGCTCCAATAAAAATAAAATAATAGAATAGTTGTCACTTCTAACCACACTTATCCCATCTTCAGTTCTGGAAGTCTTCTGCCATGAATGTCTTTATGATATGTGATTAAAAATATTTTGAATACTTCTGTCAATTGCCATTTAATGGAAAGGCAAGCTCATACAAAACATTAGAATGTGTCCTTACCCATCTTCTTCATTATATCTGACAACATGTAACTATTTGCTATTTCAGAAAGTCAAAATAATAGTGAAAGATAAATGGTTTGAGTGAATTCAGGATATGAATGCAATGACAACAGTGCAACTAAAGACATTCGTCAAAAAGATCTGCTAGTAATCCTTCAGAAAATGGCTAGAGAAATGGAATAAGTGTGTTTGAAGCACTGGAGTTTTGGAGAGATTAATTGCAATGTATCTTTTACTGTAATAAAATTTAATGTTAAATATTCACCATATTTTTTGGTACCAGGAGTCAAATTCAAGATCTTGAGTTTTCCAGGCAGGTGCTTTGCCTCTGAGCTATATCCCCATCCCTCACCATATTTTTAAATCATATTTCCTAATAGACAATTTTCCAAGAAAGACATAGAAATGCAAAAGACAAGAAATACTTAAAGATTTGCATAGCTTCACTCATTATGAATGTCAGGGAAGTTCAAGTCAAAATCACAATGACTTATCCCTTCAATACTATGAACTGATTAGGGTGAGATAGCAACCTATCAGGATGGTTATTCAAAAGTGAAGAGATAAAAAATGTTAGTAAGGATGCCCCCCCAAATAATGCTTACACATTTTTGGTGAGAATCAAAATAGATATAGCTGTTAAAGAAAACACAGGAGTTGGTAAGTAAATCAAAATAGAACTTGAAAATAATTCAGCAATCCCACTTCTGGGTATCTATCTAACAAAAATAAAATTACTATCTGAAAGAAGTGATGCATCCACCATGATCATCACAGCAATATTCATGGGATCAAAGATAAGGATGAGCCTAAGTATCCATCAACAGATTAATGGATAAAAAATGTAGTTATATATGTAACTGAATAGTCAATTGTAAAATAGAAGTAAAGTTTTCTATTTGCAACAGTGTTGGTGAACCTGGAGGACCTTATGCTACATGAAATAGAGCAGACACTAAAGGACAAATACTGCATGATTCTGCTAATATGTGTAATAAAGAAAAAAAACTGTAGAAAGGAAAGATGGATACCAGTGGTTGGGTGATATTATGGTATAGACCTAGATTGCCTCTGCAAAGCATCAAATAGTCAAATGTTATGCTTTGGAAGGTGAATGGATTATGGGGCACTAGGAATGACTTGCTGTCAAGGAGGTTTGGTTTGGTTTGAAGAGGTGGGTCACTAAGGGTGTGACATGGAATGATTTATCTTCCTCTTCATCTTCTCTCTTTCTCTCTGCTTCTTGGCTACCATAATATGAGCAGCTTTTTCTCTACACAGGGCCTTCTACAACATCCTTTCTGCCTGAGAGCCAGCTGACCATGCACTATAATTGTGAGCCAAAATAGACTTCTTGTTCTTTAAATTGTGGAATCAGGTATTTGTCCCAGCGATGAGGAAAGTGAATAAGAAGTCGAGAAAAGATGATGTTGTTTAGAGTGTACAAACTTATAATTATCACTAAATTCTAAAGGCCTAATCAAACCATTGTGATTATAGTTAATTATAATGTGGGCTATAATTGAAATTTCTTAAGAGAGTAGACTTTAGGTATTCTCACCACAAAGAAAGATTTATGTGTTAGGTGATAAGTGTATAAATCAACTTGATAATCAACTATTTCCCATTATATACATATATCAAAATAACATGTACTGTTTAATATTTGTGATTTTTTTGGCAAGTATACTTCAATAAAGCTGAAGAAAAAGAATGACAACACCTGTGAACAAAGGTAATTTCTGATAGAGCCCTGCCCAGGATTTGCCCAGTCATCATGGTGGCAGTGAAATGCTGAATCATTATGATGCTTAGCTCCTTCTTCCCAGAAGCCCTTATGGCTTCTTCCTCCCAAAAGACTTTGCCAAACCTGATGTGTGTAAAGATTTACCCAATCCCTGGCATTCTCACAATATAAATTAGCTTACATCAGTCCCCAAAGCCCTTCCCCACCTCAGAATCTATATAAGGCAGAACCCACCGTTTGTCTGCAGAGAGCTACCCACAACCTTCTTTGTATTGACTCCCTCCATGTCCCCATTAAACTCTTTCTTATCTAGTTGCCTCCTCTTTTTTACTATTCCCACCACTTTAAATTGTGTACAAAGTTTTACATCAATCAGTTTCACTCTTCTTTTCTAATATGAATGGTTTCATTTCACTTTCTTGGCTAATATAGCTGACAGAATCTTTAAATATGATGTTAAATAGATTGTCAAGCATAGATATCTAATTCCTATTTCTGATGTCAGAAAGGAGAAAGCATTCTTTTACAACTATGATGCTAGCTCTGGTTTTCTTTTTATATTTTATTTTCAGGTTGAGGAAGCTCACATCTTGCCCAAAATTGTCAAGTATTTTATCCATTAAATATATTAGATTTTACCAAGTGCTTCTGTGCTTCTGTTGAGATGATAATACACTTCTTTGTCCTTTGTTCTGTAGAACTGGTATGGTACCTTAAATAATTTTCAAATATGAAAACAATATTGTATTCCCTGAATAAATTCCACTTTGTGATATTATGTAACTTTTTATATCATTAAATTCAGTTTGGTAGTTTTTTGATATAAAATTATTACAGAAGAGTATAACACAATATTTACAATTTTAATCATTTTAAAATTCATTGACAAGTGCATCTGCAACATGCTGCATTTGTCACATCTATCCATTCTCAGAATTTTTCCACTGTTCCATACTGAACCTCTGTGTTCATTTTTCCTTTTGTCTAGCCCCTGAAAGTTACCATGCTGCTGTCTGTGTCAATAAATTAATTCTTGGAAGCTCATATAATTGAAAACATGTAATAATTCTATTATATGTTCTTTTGTGTTTGGCTTCTGTCATTTAGCATAATGGCACAATGACTTAAATGTTCATCCATGTGTTAAAAAATATCAGATTCATTTCTCTTTAAGGCTTTATAGCATTCTATTCAAAGATAGATGATAGATAGATAGGTAGCTTGATTGACTGATAGATGATAGAAATAGATGTATAGTTTTAATTGTAAGAACACTTAACATGATTTCTATTTTAACAAATTAAAAATATAAAATCTGTTATTGACTACAGGTATATCATTGCATAAAAATATCTTGAGAGTTTATTTGCCTTGTATGACTAAAAATTTGACTAGTGACTTCCCCTTTTCCCCTCTGAAAATCTCATAGCAATCACTCACTCTGAATTTACATATTATATTATTTTAGATATCTCATATAATTCAAATCATAATATATTTCTCTTTAGTTGTCTGGCTTGTTTCACTTAGCATAGTATCATCAAAGTTCATCCATGTTAGCATATATTATAGAATTTCATTATTTTAAAATGCTGAATCACAGTCAATCATATACACAGATATCTACATCTGTATCTAGCTGTCTGTCTATCTATCTGTCCATTCATCACTGGATGCTTAGGTTATTTCCATATCTTGACTATCATGTGGATTGCTATAATGAACTTAGAAGTGTTGCTAACTCTTAGAGATGCTGATTTAAATTATTTATGTAAATATCAGAAGTGGGATTACTCTATCACCCGGTACTTCTGTTTTTATTTTTGTGAAGAATTTCCTCATATTTTCATAGCATTTGTACTATTTTACAGTCTTATCAGCAAAGTGAAAGCATTCCATTTTTTCTTTATTTTCACCCAAATTTGTTGTCTGTTGTTTTCTTTAACAGCTTCCATGAGAGATGTAAGATAATGCCTTATTGTATACTTAATTTGCATTTTCTGGATGATTAATGATGTTGAACACCTTTCATATGACACATCCTGGTGATCTATAAGTCTTTGGAGAAATATATTTAAGTTGTTTATCTATTATTTTATTAGTTTGAGTCTTCCTTTACAATTCAGGTTTAGGAGTTCCTTGCAAAATCTGTAGATTTATCCCTTATCAGATGTATACTTTGAAAATAATTTTTCCTATTCTATAACTTGCTTTTTTACTCGATTGATTCTTTCCTTTGTTGTGTAAAAACATTTTTAGTTTGATGAATCCCATTTGTTTATTTTTAATTTTATTGTTTGTATTTTTGGTGTCATAGTCATTAAATCATTGCTAGGATGGATTCCATGAAGTTTTCCCCTCCATTTTCTTCCAGATTTACAGCTTTGGGTTTGACATTTTTCTGTAATCCATGTTTAGTCAACTTTTGTGTATGGTGTAAAATACAGATTCATGTTTTTCTTTTACAGTGGATATCCACTTTTCCCCACACCATTTGTTGAACAGATTATCTTTACCCTACGGTGAATTATTTGTAAAATCTATTGAAGATCAGGTGCCCATATGTACATGGATTTATTTATAGTCTCCTTATTGTATTCTATTGGTCTATGTGTTTGTCACCATGACATTACCACACTGTTTCTTGTGGCCCTGTAACAGATTTTGAATTCAGGAAGTGTCATACTTCCAGCTTTTTATTTCTTTTGTAAGAGTATTTTGGTGATTTGGAGATTTTGTAGGTCCATATGAATTGTGGAACTGATTTTCTACTTCTTTAAAAAATGAAATTGGAATTTTTTCAGGGATTTCACTGCATCTGTAAATCATTTAAAGTACTAGAAATATTTTAGCAATATTAAGTCTCCCAATCCTGGAACATAAGAAGCCTTTCAATTGTTTGTGTCTTATTTAATTTTTATTAAAGTTTTGTTGTTTTCAGTATACATCTTTAATTTTAACTTTTTCCTACATATTTAATTCTTGTTGATATTATTATAAATGATTGTTTTTATTTCATTTTCAGATAGTTTGTCATTGATATAAAGAAAAGCATTTTATTTTTCTATGTTGATTTTGTATCATGCAGATTTAGATTGTTTTATACTTTTAAAAGTTTTTCTACGAAGTCTTACTATACACAAGGTCATCTTGTATACAAACAGGGACAATGTTATGCCTAGTTTCCTAACTGAGGATTTTCCAAATTCTTTTTTTTCCCTAATTTCTCTGGTTAGCATTTTCAGAACAATAGTGAACAGAACAAGAGTTGTAATCCTCATTTTATTTCTGCCTTTAGAGGCAAATCTTCCAGTTCTTTACAATTGATTATGCTAGTTTTAATCTTATAATTATTTAGGAGTTTTTTTTCTAATGTTACATGACTATATTATTTGCAAACATGCCTTGAAAGCATTAATAAATGAAGTTTGCCAAGTACTGGCATCATATAGTACCAAAACTTCACATAAAAAATTTAAGGGTACCAGTAAATGTAATTATATAAAAAAATTGCAAAAGATATTATGAAAAGATATATTTCAATTTTTATGATAGCTATATAAATTAATTGTAATAAAATTATATTTTGTTGCTTGCAGTTTATAAAATTTAATTTAAAACAAGAACACAAAGAAGGGGAGAAAATTGACTTCTATTTGAGAAAGAAAATTAGTATATAGTATATTGAATCCATAGAAATTAAGTTTATTTTTTAAAGGTTTTTTTATTATTTGTACCTTTTGTTGCAAAATATGGGGCTTCTGATATGTTTTATATATTTTGATTTCATATATTCTACATTTTATTCCATCTTACATAGAGTTCTTTCTCCTTTTATTCTCTTCAACTTGTCTTAGTCTCCCTTCCACTTTGATGTCATGTTTTCTAGATTCTACATAATAGGAAAACATGCACTGTCTGTATTTCTGAACCTAGTTTATTTCATGTTCTCCAATTCCTTCCATTTTTCTTCAAATCACAAATTTTCAGTCTTCTTTGCAAATGAACTATACTACCATGTGTATATATATCACATTTTCTCTATCTATTCATCTGTTGATGGATACCTTATCTTCACTCTTCTGAATTGTATCACAACAAATGTGTTCCTCAATGTATCCATATAATATGCTGATTTTAATTTCTTCAAGAATACATCAAAAATATATATGGGAATAAACCTAAGTTTGTGAAAAATATATGTGGCTGTTATAAAACTTTGAGCAAATTGAAGAAGAAAATAAATTGCACCAACACATTGCATGTTCATGAGTTGAGAAAACTGATATGCTAAAAATCTCCATATTATCCAAATCAATAAAGTATTCAATCCTCATTAAAACATCAGTAATATTTTAACAGAACTAGGCAAAATTGTAAAAATCATAGAAAATACACAAGATTTTGAATAATTAAGCAAATTTAAGCAAAAAAGAGCAAAGTTAGATGCATCATAACACCTAATTTAAGACAAACTACATAACCATAGCATCAAATAGCAATGCATTGGCAGTATGAAGAGGGGGAAGGTCAGAGGGAGTATAAATTATCAAGGTACAGTATTTACAGATATTAAATACTCAAGCTGAATATAATCACTAGGTATTGCAAACGTGTAAAAATAAGAAAAAAATTTAAAAAGTAATAGAATCTATGAATTTACCACCACTTAATTCTTAGGGAAGTACCAAAACCATACATGGTACTGGAAAAATTGTGTATCAACATATAGAGAATCCCCTACTCCAGTTCTTTCCTTTTGAGCACTTTATTTCCCTTTCATTTTCACAACATTTATTTTATATTTTAGTTCTTATTACTATTTCAGGTTTTTTACACTAGGGAGACAATGCAATATTTATGCATGTGAAATTAATTTATTTCACTTGTGAGTATGGTCTTAAGTTGCATCCATTTACATTTCAAGTTTATGCTTCTTTATAGCTGAGTAACACTCCATTGTATAAAAATACCACATCTTTTTTATCTATTCCACAGTCGATGGGTATTTGTGTTGTTTCCAAGATTTAGTTCTTACAGATTTTGCTGCTATAAACATGAATGCACATAAATTGCTGTGGAAAAAATTATATGTATAAATGTATATATATACACATATATATATGTGTATATATATTATATATATACACAAGATAAAAAACTATACTACTAATCTCTGTAAGTTGACCAAAAAGAACAGTTTACAGTTTCATTGTTTGATTGTTCATTTTTTTATTGCCTAAATCTTGTAATCTGAACAACTACTTCTAAGATAATGAAATCAGTATACTAACTAGTGTTAACTTCCTATTTTTTTGAAATTCTGTATCATTTCTCTTTTTTTAAAAGAACAAAACAAATTCTAAAAAAACAGACACTATGGCTCATTCTGTATTAATATTGACTCAAAGTAAATCAAATTTTAAAATGAGACCCAAACTCCAAAATTACTAGAGAAAAACATAGGAAAAACAAGAAATATTCACTTATACACAGTGTCCTGTGTATAAGTGAAAAATGTTCAACATTCCTACCTGTCAGGAAAATAAAATTCAAAACCAAAATTTGAGTAAGTCTCAGTCCACTTACAATATCTATAAAGAAGAAAAGGAAAAAGTAGCAAATGCTGGTATGGATATAGAGAAAAAGGAGAGGGAATGGGTGTGTGTGTGTGTGTGTGTGAAAGAGAGAGAGTACTTTTTTGATCCCTTATATTGTATCTAATACTGTATTCATTCTACAGTGATTAGGGTGGTGCCACTCATATTAGTGGACTGATCCAGAAATTATGCAAACTTAATCTCATCACTTGTAATCCCAGCATTGCATTAAAAATCAACCACACACTCTATGTTCAGCCACCTCTGAAAAAATTCTACATCTGCTTTGGGGGGGTGCTTACACACAAACCATAACAAAAGAGAAGCATGACTTCATGGCAGAGAACACATGATGGAGAAAGTTGCTCACCTCATCATGTCATAGAATGTCAAAAAAGAGAAAGAAGAAGAAGAGAGGAAGGAATGAGAAGGAGAAGGAGAGTAAGTAGGAGAGAAGATGAGGTAAGAATGAGAGGGAGGAGAGAAGGATGAGGTAAGAAGAAAGAAGAGGGGGGAAAGGAATGAAAGGGAGCAGAGGGGAATGAGGAGAGGAATGGGAGGGGGAGAAGGGGCAGAGAGGAAAGAAAGGGGGAGGGGGAAGGAAAAAGAGAAGAAAAACAAGAATAAGGAGAGAGAGAGAGAGATAGTATTCACTTCAAAGGTATGTTCCTAGTGTTGTGATTCATGCAACTACTTCCCACCTCCTAAACTTTCAACTGCCTATCAATGTCACCAATGGAGAACAAGCTTTCATCACTATAATCTTTGAGGAACATTCCAAACTACAGTAATACATTATTACATCTGATCTGGAAGGCACTATGGATATACCTTAAAACTAAATGTAGAACTGCCATATGATCCAGGTAATCCACTCAGGTATCCAAAAGAAAGGAAGTCACTGTACAAAAAGAGATATCTGCCTATTCAGGTGTATGCAGTATTTTTCAAAATATCTAAACTAGAGATTACAGAAGATGGCAGAACAGTAAACAGCAGAGTGAACAACCTCTCTGAGAGAAACAATCTAGATGCTGGAATATAGCATTCTGGAGAAGACAAGAAGGAGAGAAGTGGGTCCCCTCATCCCAGGAAGAAAGTAAAGTGAGAATTGAAGCCCACAGAGAGAATTAAAAAGAAAAACATAAACAAAAGAAGGCAGTAGCTGGTGGAGCTTTAATCTGGAGGCAGAACCACCATGAAAGAAGTACTGTTGAAACCTCAGGATGCACACTCACAGTGAAGCTGGTGGCTGACAAGCCTGAACTCTGTGAGGAGATGCAGTGGCAGAGGGGAGCAGCAGACCAGAGAACTGCACTGGCTGGTGGTGAGTGTGGGGGACTCAGTCCTCCTGCATGAGTGTGCAATTGGCCAGAGGCCATTTTGGAGTCAGGCAGGATAAGCCTGGAGCCAGAACTGCAGCTGGCCTCATTCAGAAACTTTTAGCTCAGAAAACTCTGGTGGAAATTGCTTTGAATGTGTCCCACCCCTGTGTGAAATCCAACAGCCATTGCTGAGGTTTCCCTAAAGCTATCTCCATCCAGCTACACTCTGCTGTGTGTACTATACCTGGTGAGGGCTTCCTGCAGTTAACTAGCTCAGGAGGGAGACAGTCAGCCTGCCCCACCCCTGGTTCCACTCCATCAGCCACTGATAGCCCTACACCAGTGCACCCAATGGTCACCATTAGATATCCCTAGCCAGCACAGGCTAGAAAAAGCAGTCTCACTTAAGAGAAGTTATACCAAACACAGGAAGTGCCAGGGACCCCAGTAACCACTTGGGCATAAGAAACTAGGTACATGACAAGAGGAAGAAGCAAAATGCAGGTTCTGGCCTCCCATCCAAGCAGTACTGGTCCAGGAGATGTAAATATGAAATAGACTGGGAGTCACACACCTGAAGTTTAATAAGCAACAGCAACTAAAGTAAAGAAACAACTTCAAGAGGCTATAAAAGAACTTAGAATAGAAATACTACCTCAGGTAAAAGAAGAAATGAGAAACATAATAAAAGAATTGCTAAGCACCTCTCAAGAAGACACAGCTGGAAGAATAGAGAAGCACAGAAAAATGAGGGAAACCTTCAATGAATATAAAAGACATTTAGAACACATGATACAGAAAAGAGATTACCAGTAAATTAAAAACTCCATTGAAAGATGGCAAAACTGCTTGAAAGAAACTAAATGACCAAAACTTGAAGATAGATTTGCAATGTGTGATTGTGAAAGGAAAGATCTCTTAAAAATAACAAGGAACCAGGAAGTAAAACTACAAAGGCTAGAAGATGAAAAGAGGAAGTATAACTTAAGAATAAAAAATATGAGTGAAGAAACAGGGGTAAACACAAATGAAATACATAGGCTATTTACAGAAATAATTAAGGAAAACTTCCCAAGCAAATAAAAGGAAATGATACTCAGATAAGTGAGGCATACAGAACTCCAACCAGCTATAACCAAAATAAATCTAAACTCAGACATATAATAATCAAGATCCCAGAGATTCTGCACAGGAACAGAATATTAAAAGCTGTCAGAGAAAATAAACAGATCACCTATAAAGAAAAACCCATCAGAATGATGGCAGATTTTTTTTTATTGGTACCGGGAATCGAATGACAGACTTCTTAATACAAAACATCAAATCAAGAAGAGCTTAGAGTAAGGTATTCCAAGTCTTGAAAGAAAATAACCTCCAACACAGATTGATGTACCCTGCAAAACTATTTTTCAAAATTAATGGAGAAACTAGATGCTTCCATGATAAAGAGGAACTGCAGGAGTTCATGACCACCAAACCAACCCTATAAAAAACAATGAAAGACATTCTAGACAGAGAGAAAAAGACCATGGTTTCAGGAACAGTGGCAGAGGGTGCTTACTGAAAGGGAAGGACAGTAGAATGAAGGGGAAAAATAGACAAACAATGGCAGAAAAATAGCATGGCAGAGATGAGACAGAGAAGGTTGGCCATAATCACTAATATAGATGGCCTCAAATCACCAATAAAAAGAAACACAGGAAGAGTGAATCAAGAGATATGGCCCATCAATATGCTTTATATAAGGAATACATTTAATGTGAAAGAGAGTTTATAGACTGAAATTCAAAGATAGCAAAACAATGCTCTATGTGACAGTGAGCCAGAAAAAAATGGGGGTGGCTTGCCCTTCAGCTGCAGACTGGTTAGAAAACCATGACACCTTTAAACAATGGAAAATTACTCTGCTATAAAAGGTTCAGGAATAAAAGGTTTAGAGTCACTTATTTGAATAGTTGGTTGCCTCCTTAGTATAAAAACTAAAGGAGTTAGTGGGATCTACAATGTGCAGTACATCCTATGAAAGGGGAGGTACTGTCTAAAAAGGGAAGGCAGTGGCCATTGCTAATCTATTTTCATGATTTGAAACCCATATTGTTCTCTTTAGTTTGGTTTTATTTTGTTTGAGTTTTTGTACTTGTATTAGATTTGATGGCATGGATAGCTGTTCCAAAGATAGCAGGATATACTATGGTTACAATTCTTGATTTCCTATTAGTGTGATTTGAAGTCCTGTATTGCTTTCACTGTTTTGTTTTGACTGATGTTATCCTATTATCTTTTGTTTGATAGTATCAAGTCTGATGGTATAGGCAACTACTTTGAAGACAATAAGATACACTATGATATGCATTCTGGCTTGACTAATATCTTTTTTTGAAGTCCTATAATGTCTCTAATGTTTTTTTATTGGTTTTGTTCTGTACTGTTTTGTTCAATTTTATTATGCCTGATTATATGGAGAATTCTTTTGAAGACAACAAGAGGCATTATGGTAGCCAGTATTGATCTCCTTGTATTTTAAGTCATGTACCATGTTCATCCTTTTGTTTAGATTGACTCTATTTATTTTTGGTACCAGGGATCTGACTCATGACCTTGTGCTTGCCAGGCAGGTGCTTATGATGCTGAGCTACATCCCAGCCCTCTATTTTGTTTTGTCTCATTTGGTTTCATTCTTTTCAAAAAACATTTAAACTATTGACTTAGCCTAGTTTCCTGTCATCAGCCAAAAGGATAAAGAAAATTATATTCATCCATAAAGAAGAATAAAATCCAATATTTTGGTGGAAATTGATGGAAGTAGAGAACATCATAGTAAGTGAAATAAGTTAGGCACAAAAAGAAAAATTGCATATATTTCCTTTTCTATTTGAACAAAAAGATGACCTCAAAGTAGAAGAGAAATTACTGGGTATTGGGATAGGGGATAATGGAAGAAAATAAATGTGAGAATAAATCATTGGGTGGACATGATCAATGTATGATATATGTAAATAGCATATCATAATGTGTATATATCAATTAAAATTTAAAATAAAATTGCCACATGATTATGTATTTTTTCATAAACATGAAGGCTATTGTATCTCTCCTTCTAAGAAAGGTCCTTTTGCATTCTCAGTTGGGTTCTTTTTTCTTTGTTTTTATTTTTAGTTCCTTATATGTTTGCATCATTAACCATTTATCCAACATATAGTTCATGCATATTTCCTACTATTCTGCAGATTTTCTTTCCTGAAGAGACTTTTCTTTCCCATTGTGCTTTTTGTGCCTTTGTCAGAAACTAGTTCAAGTTAAATGTATTTGTTTGTGGGCTCTATTCTGTACTTTTACTTCAGCACTATGCCATTTTGATTACTATAGCTTTTTAGTAGGTTTTGAAATCAGAAATTGTGATGCTCCAGTTTTATTCTTTTTCCTCAAGAGTACTTTAGTTGAAGCTGCTTGCAGAGGGATGTGGCCGAGGCCTTCGCCCTTTGCTCTTTGTAGTGCAGTGGGGTTTCCCCAGGGCTTTTGCACCGAGTGGCATCCCCACCCTTTGCTGCTGTGCTGAGACCAGAAGTGACGTGCTGTCCATGCTCATGCCGCTGACCTTGGTGACTTCTCCCCCTCTGGTGGCCTGGACAGAGCACAAGGAGGGCAGCCAGGGCCTCAGCATCTGAAGAGGCTGCCCCCAATAAGAAGCCGCTCAAGTGGCTAGCAGAGGGATGCGAATATGCTCCCAGGAATTTACCTTCTAGCAGTCCATGTGTTGGAGTCTCAGTCCTCAGGATCACGTAGGTTCACTAGGGATTATCTGTTGTGTCGAGGAAATTTTTCTGAGTTTTGGAGGTACATCAATCTGGACTGGAGGCCACTTTCCTTCAGGACTTGGAAGACTTCGCTCCAAGCTCTTCTTGATCTGATGGTCTGTGTCAAGAAGTCAGCCATGATTCTGATGGGCTTACCTTTATAGTTTTGAGCTTGTATACAAGGTCCTGAAGATATCTCTTGACCATTGAGGGCCCACCCTGCCACAGGGAACTCAGCAAAAGCCCATCTCAGGCATAGGCTGCTCCCAACCACCACCAAGGGCCAGCCCTGCCACCAGGAAAACAGTGCAAGCCCACCTCAGGGGTAAGATGCTCCCAACCACCACTGAGGGCATGCCCTGCCACCAGGAACTCAGCACAAACCTGCCTCAGGGGAAGGCTGCCCTGAACTTCCACCTTGGGCCTGCGCTGCCACCAGGAACTCAGCACAAGCCCGCCTCAGGGGTGGCGAACCTCTGACTATAGCGGATTGACTGTATCAGTGTGAAAACACCAGGCAGAGTGAAAATGACAAAACAAAAAAGCAAATGCAGCCTGAAACATATAGTTCACCAGAAGCAAGTATAGGAGACACTGAAATAGAGGACCCCAAAAGTAAAACACAGGGAATATCTGAAAAGATAGCAAGTGAAATAAAAAAACTGCATCAGACTATAGAGAAAATCAAATTAGAAGTACCCTCCCATGTAAAGATAGAAATAACAACTTTAGTAAACGGGTTGTTGAATGCAGCTAAAGAAGAACTAGAGAAAAAAGTACATGAGCATGGGAAACTGATTGAAACTTTGAATGAACAATATAGAAAACAGGCAGAATTCATGAAACAAACTCAAAGAGACATCCAAGAAACAAAAAATTCTAATGAAAGCATGCAAAACCACCTAAAGGAAGCTGAGGATAACATTTCAGACCTTGAGGACAGGATCACAGTTAGTGATCAGGAAATAATAGAACTATTAAAAATAACAAAGCAGCATGAAAAGACAATCCAGAAGCTTCATGATGATGCCAAGAGCAACAATATAAGAATAATGGGCATTAGCAAAGATACAGGAGTCCATGCAAATGACATATGTAAAGTAGTTACAGAAATAAGAGCAGAAAATTTCCCAAAGATGGGGAAATAATCTGATATGCAGATAAGTGAGGCATATAGAACACCAAACAGTCACAATCAACACAAATCCACACCCAGACACATGATAATTAAGATCTCAGATATACAGCATAAAAACAGAATATTAAAAGCTGTCAGAGAAAAGGCACAACTCCCCTATCAAGGAAAGCCCATTTCAATCACGGCAGACTCTTCAGCACAGACCCGCAGGTAAAGAAGAGCTTGGAGTGTGGTATTTCAAGCCCTAAAAGAAAACAACCTAAAATCCAGACTGATGCACCCAGCAAAACTTTCATTAAAATTTAATGGAGAAATAAGATACTTCCATGACAAAGAACAACTGAAGAAATTCATGTCCACAAGACCAACCCTTGAAAGAGTACTGAAAGACATACTACACAGAGATAAAAATGACCACAATCCCCAAAACAACAACAGAAAGAAACCACCAGGTAGGATAAGCAATTAAATAAGAGGAAAAGCAGAAAGAAACAACTGGAACATAACATGGCAAAGTCAAGCAGTACATATCAGTGATATCCATAAATATAAATGGCCTCAATTCACCTATGAAAAGAAACAGACTGACAGAATGGATCAAGAAACAGGACCACACAATATGCTATACACAAGAAACACATCTGACCCAAAAAGAAACTCATAGATTAAAAGTCAAAGAATGCAAAACAATATTCCATGCAATAGGAACCCAGAAAAAAGCAGGGGTAGCTATTCTATTTGCAATGTGAACTTCAAACCTAAAATGATTAAAAGAGATAGAGAAGGTCACTACATACTTGTTAGTGGAAAAATTCAAGACGAAGAACTAACAATGATAAATATATATGTGCCAAATAAAGGAGCACCTACCTATATAAGACAGATACTAATGGACATGAAAAACCAAATACACAAGAACACAATTATAACAGGAGATCTTAACAGCCCATTGTCACAAAGAGAGAGATCAACGAGACAAAAAATCAGCAAAGAAATATCAGAATGGAATCATACCTGTGAGCAATTGGACTTAGTATATGTTTACAGAGTGTTCTACCCAACCACATGAGAATACGCATTCTTCTCAGCTCATGCTTATCACCATGCACAAAACTAAAGTCTAAATGGATCAAAGACCTCAATATTAAAACAGAAACACTAAATCTCCTGGAAGGCAAGGTAGGTAGAAGTCTTGGAGACATAGGGGTAGGCAGAGAATTCATGAACGAGATGCAAACTGCACAGGAAACACTTCCAAGAATCAACAAATGGGATCTCACATTATTGAAAAGTTTCTGCACTTCAAAGGAAATCACCAACAGAGTGAAAATAAAGCCAACAGAGTGGAAAAGAATTTTAACTAGCAATGCCTCAGAAAAAGAACTTGTGTCCAGAATATATAAAGAATTGAAAAGCATCAATCCCCCCAAATTCAAAGACCCTCTCCAAAAATGGGCATCTGAGATGAACACACAGTTCTCAGAGAAAGATATACAAATGACAAATAAATACATGAAGAAATGTTCACCATCACTGGTCATTTGAGAAATGCAAATTAAAACAGCATTGAGATTCCACCTTACTCCAGAAAGAACAGCTGCCATCAAGAAATCAACTGATAACAAATGTTGGCGAGGCTGTGGGAGAAAAGGAACACTGCTCCACTGTTGGTGGGAATGTAGACTGGTGCAACCATTATGGAAATTGATATGGAGAATTTTCAGAAGACTAGGAGTGGAAGCCCCATTCAATCCAGCTATTCCCTTCCTGGGTATTTTCCCCAAAGAATTGAAATTTTCATATCACAGTGATATATGTCCACCCATGTTCATAGCTGCACAATTTGTGATAGCTAAATCCTGGAAACAACCAAGATGCCCATCAACTGCTGATGAATGAAAAAGATGTGGCATTTTTATACAATGGAATAATACTCAGCTATAAAAAAGATGATCTTGAGTCCTTCACAGACAAATGGAGACAACTTGAGACTATCCTCATTAGTGAAATAAATAAGAATCATATTTATAAATATCATATTGTGTCTGTAGTGCAAAAGTAAATAAGAACTACAAGAGTAATAAAACCAAAATGTGTAATTGCTGTTGTAAAAAAAGAGAGGAAAAGAATGTGCTCTAAGGGATATAACTGCATGTATGATTGAGTGTGTAAAATAGATGACCATGTTGCTGATTCTTTGTTGGATCTTTGAGCAGAACTGTTTGTAGTCTGACTGTTTGAATTTTTACTATGTACCCTTTAACTTTGTAACCTGAACAACTACATCCAGGATGACAGTATGTAATTTATAAATTACTGATTTCTTAGTGGGGCTTTTTCTGATTCTCCTTTTCTTTCTTTCTTTTAGAATTCTGTATTGTTGCTGCCCTTTTTTCTGTATTGCTTTTTTTTTCTTCTCTTTAAATAAAATTTTAAAAATGCATAATTACTATTGTAAAAAAAGAGGAAATAGGAAGCACTACAAAAGATATAGCTGCATGTATATTTAGGTGTTTGGGATTGATAGCCATATTTCTAGGTTTTTGTTGGATTGTTGAACAGATCTGTTTGCACTCTCACCACTTTAGTGTTCACTTTGTGTGCTTTAATTCTGTAACTTGAATAACTATTTCTAAAAGAACAATATGTAATTTATTACCTAGTGATTTCTTACTGTTTATCTTCTTTTCTTGAAATTCTGTAATATTTCTACATTTTTCCTGTTTTTTTCTCTTTTTTAAAAAAAGAGTACTTTAATTATTTGTGATCTATTGATACAATCATTAAATACAAATTTAATGATTTTTTTCTTTAATTATGGTCAATGTTGTTGGAGTTTTGACAGCATGTCACTAAATGTATGGCTCACTTTAGATACTATGGGCATTTTGATGACATTTATTCCTGTAATTCATTATTATGGGTCATTTTTTCATTTAGTTGTCTTCACTTTCTTTTGTCAATATTTTAGACTTTTCAATACAAGATATTTCTTCTCTGCTGTAGTTTGAATGTCTCTAAATTTCAGGTGTCTGTAACTTACTACTTGAACAAGTGTAGTCAAGAACTGATTAGTTAATACATCACAAAGATTAAAATTCATATAAAAGTGTCTTCATGCCATTTTTATCAAGCTTATGTTATTCTTTTGCTGTTTTGGTTTGGATTAATGCCATCCTTTTAAGATGAGTTTGGAAATGCTCTTATCTCTTCAAATCTTTGAAAGAGTTTGAAAAAGATTGATATTCTTGTTTTAAAATGTTTGAAAAAAGTCAGAAAAACATCAGATCTTGGGCTTTCCTTTATTTATTTTTTTATTTTGTGGTACTCACTGTTAAATGAAGGATATTCAACATGCTATGAAAGCACTCTATCACTGAGCTACACCTCAAGCATCAGGAATTTTCTTTGTTGGGAAACATTTTCTTACTAATTCAGTCTCCTTACATGCTACTAGTATGTTTGAATTTTTGTATTTATGATTTAGTATTGGCAAATTGTATCTGTCTAATAGCTTATCCATTTCTTTTAGGTTATGAAATTTATTAGTAAGTTATTGTCCAAAATAATATATCATAATTCATTTGATTTATGTGGTATCAATTAAAGTGTGTTTTCACTGATTTTTAAAATTATTTTTCTAGATTGAATTTTATATCTTCTGTTCTGAACTTTTTTATTCTTTTTTTCCACCTAATTGGACTCAATGTATCACTCCTTTTCCACTTCTTTGAGATAGAATTTATTTTTTTAATTTTTAAAAAATTTTATTTAAAGAGAAAAAAAGCAAAACAAAAAAGGGTAGAAATACAGAATTTCAAAAAAAATGAACAGTAAGAAATCACTAGTTGATAAATTTCATATTGTCCTCTAAGAAACAGTTGTTCAAGATACAAAATTAAAGCATACAAAGAGGACATTCAGTGACGCTGCAAACAGTTCTGTTCAAAGATCCAACAAAAACTTAGTAATACGATTATCAATCCTACACACTTAAACATACATGCAGTTACAGCCTTTAGATTACTTCCTTTTCCTCTCTTTTATTACTATAGCAATTACACATTTTGGGTTTTATTACTCCTGCATTCATTTATTCATTTCTTATTACTTTTTGCACTAGAGACACAATGTGAGATATATATATATATATATATATATATATATATATATATATTTATTTCACTAATGAGGATAGTCTCAAGTTGTCTCCACTTACCTATGAAAGCATCAAGATCATCATTTTTTATAGCTGAATAACATCCCATTGTGTAAAAATACCGCATCTTTTTCATCCACTCTACGGTTGATGGGCATCTTGGTTGTTTCCAACATTTCACTAGATGAAGATAGTAATACACTATATAACATTTATTATATGTTATATTATTCTAGAATGTTTATATTAATCTTCAGAAGACTAAAATGGAGTAGGTATTATTATTATCTTTAGTTTTTAATAGAGGAAACTGAAACATGCATTAAGTGTTTTATTTAAGTCCATGTAATTAGTAGGTGTTTGAAATATTCTTCAAGTGTGAGATGCCTGTTTTCAAATTCCATGATCTTAGCCACTGTATTATGTAAATGATAGAAATCATGTAATTTTAAAATGCTTATTTCTACTATAGATGATTTAATAGTTAATTTTATTGTTTCTGAGACAAAGTAACTCACACAAAGTAGTTAAATGAAGAAAAATTTACTTCAGCTCACAGTTTGTAGAGGTTTTAGACAATAGTTCACTGGCTTTAAGGCAGGGTGGTATGGTTGAGGAGAATGGCAGAGGATACACAGCCCATAGCAGGGTATTGTGAGCTTGGTGAGCCCCTGTCTCCTGAAATAAGTGTATTTTGAAGGTTTAAATAACAGAGACAAGTAATATGATTTTATGGAGTCCAGGAAGGTCAAAACACTGTTGGAGCTAAAATAAAACATCTCTGGAAACTGGTATTTATTGGATTTTAAACAAATTCAGTGGTTAAGAGGGCAAGTGAAGGAAAAACCTAAGGTAAAGGTGGGAAACTTAACAGGACCTTGAGAAGTTAAAATAAAGGTTTTCCCAGTAGTAAATATTGCTAATTAATAGAACTGTTTGATCTCTAAGGTTGGCAGCTGAAAAGTTAGAACAAAGATTTTTCCAGCCATAAATTTTGTGAATTAAGAGCATTTTTGTTCTCCAGGGTTGGTAGTTTATAGATCTGGAATAAGGAATGCCAGCTTACTCCTCAGCTCCCTCAGCTGCAGTATTATCTTGTCTTCAGAACAATGTGCTCAGTAACTTAACCCTCACAGAGGCTGGTAATTTAACCCCAAAACAGGGCAAGCAGGAAACAGTGAAACATCAAGCAACCCTTTCCATTTCTATCCCATCCAGGCTACAACCCTTTTGAGTAGTGACACCCAGAATCATGGCAAACAAAACAATGGACTAATTCAGTTATAACATCAGGGTTTTCAATGATAAAAACAGACTACTGGAAGATGGCAGAGTGCTAAGTAGTAGAGAAAGAGGTTCTTTGAGAGTTGTCACCCAGATGCCAGAATATAGCAATGTGAGGAAGACATTAAGGAGGGAAGTTGGTCCTGAGGATCTAGGAAGAATCTGAAGCATGAACTGAAACCCATGGAGAGAGTGAAGAGAAAAACATTGAGGAAGTAGAAGGAGGTAGCCAGCAGCACCTTCTCCCTGAGAAGGGATTCACTTTGCAAGAGGAACGTTTGAACCTGTGTGTGCACAGTGACTGGCAGTGATGGCTGGTGACCCCAGAAGCTTCTGTGGAGAGAGGTGGCAGTGGGAGGGAGCAGCAGATGTGAAGTACTGCACTGGCTGGCAATAAGTGCTGAGGGGTCTGACCTCCTATGGGAGAGAACAGTTGGCCTGGAGCCATCTTGGAGATGAGCCTGCTTAGCTCATATCTCAGAACTGCTGCTGACTTCATCTAGCAGATCCCAGCTGATCTCAGACCCATGGAAATTACTGGATGGTGGTGGTGGCAAGCCCGATGCATCTGGAGAAATAGCAGGCTCATTGAGATAATTCACTACATTACCAAAAAACAATTGTTGACTTGCTGGGATATATCTGCAAAGATCAGGACTCTGTCTTCACAGGTTGTCTAACAATGAAACCAGAGAAAACTCTGGAAGTGGGCTATTTTTCTCTCTTACTCATGGTGGTAGATTTCTTTTTGTTTTCTACTTTTTAAAAATTTCTTTATTTAAACAGAAAAAACAGAAAAAAGGTAGAAATATTACAGAATTTCAAAAAAAAGGATAAACAATAAGAGATAAATGGATGATAAATTACATATTGTCCTTTTAAAAACAGTGGTTCAAGTTAAAAAATTAGAGCATACAAAGTAGACATTCAAGCAGTGATACTGCAAACAGAACTTAGAAGTATGGTTATCAATCCTATACACTTAAATATTAATGTAGTTATATCTTTTTAGCACTTCCTATTTCCTCTCTTTTTTTACAATAGCAATAATGCATTTTTTAAAAATATTTATTTAAAGAGAAAAAAAGCAAAAGAACAAGGGTAGCAACAATGCAGAATTCTAAAAGAAAAAAGAAAAAAACACTAAGAAATCACTAGTTGATAAATTACATATTGTCATCTTGGATGTAGTTGTTCAAGCTTCAAAATTAAAGAATACATAGTAGACATTCAAACAGTGAGACTGCAAACAGTTCTGCTTGAAGATCCAACAAAGATTCAGCAATATGGTCATCTCTTTTACACACTCAATCATACATGCAGTTATATCCCTTAGAGCCCTTTCTTTTCCTCTCTTTTTTACAATAGCTATTACACATTTTGGGTTTTATTACTCTTATATTTCTTATTACTTTTTACACTAGAGACACTATGTGATATTTACAAATATGATTCTTATTTATTTCACTAAAGAGGATAGACTCAAGATTTCTCCATTTACCTATGAAGGCATCAAGTTCATCCTTTTTTATAGCTGAGTAACATTCCACTGAGTAAAAACAGCACAGCTTTATCATCCACTCTGCATTTGATGGGCATCTTGGTTGTTTCCAAGATTTAGCTACTACAAGTTGTGCTGCTATGAACATGGGTGCACATATATCACTGTGATATGAACTTGTCAGTTCTTCTGAGAAAATACCCAGCAGGGGACTAGTTGGATTGAATGTAACTTCCAATCCTAGTGTTCTGAGAATTCTCCATATGGAATTCCATAGGGGTTGCACCAGTCTACATTCCCGTCAACAATGGAGCTGTGTACCTTTTTCCCACAGCCTCGCCAACATTTGCTATCAGTTCATTTCTTGATGGCAGCAATTCTTTGCAGAGTGAGGTGAAATGTCAATGTTGTTTTAATTTGCATTTCTCAAATGATCAGTGATGGTGAACATTTCTTCATATATTTATTTGCCATTTGTATATCTTCCTCTGAGAACAGTGTGTACATCTTAGATGACTATTTTAGGAGAGTATCTTTGAATTTGGGGAGCTTGATGTTATTCAATTCTTTATATGTTCTGGATATAAGTCCTTTGAGGGGTTGCTGGCTAAAATCCTTTCCCACTCGGTGGGTTTTCTTTTCACCCTGTTGGTGATTTCCTTTGAAGTACAGAAACTTTTCAACAATATGAGATCCCAGTTGTTGATTCATTGAAGTGTTTCCCATGCAGTTTGCATTTTGTTCAAAAATTTTCTGCCTACCCCTGTCTCTAAGATTTCTACCTACCTTGTGTTCCAGTAGATTAAGTATTTCTGATTTAATATTTACATCTTTGATCCACGTACACTTTAGTTTTGTGCATAGTGATATGCATGGATCTAGTTTCAGTCTTTGGCATGGGGAAAGCCAATTCTTCCAACACCATCTATTAAAGAGGCTATCCTTTTTGCAGTAGACATATTTATCCCCTTTGTCAAATATCAGGTGGCTGAGTGTCTTTGTAGATGTTCTTGAATCTTCTAATCTGTTCCATTGTTCCTCAGGTCTATTTCTTTGCCAGTACCAGGCTGATTTTATCACTGTGGCTTTGTAGTATAGATTCAAGTCAGGAATTGAGATGCCTCCTGCCTTGCATTTGTTGCCCAAAATTGCCTTTGCTATTCTAGGTTTCTTCTGTTTCCAAATGAATTTTAGAAGTGTTTTCTCTATGTCTGTGAGTTATTTCAATGGTATTTTGATTGGGATTGCATTAAATCCGTATAGCAATTTTGGGAGTATGGCCATTTTCACAATGTTGTTCTTCCTAGCCAAGTGCAAGGAATATCCTTCCATTTTCTAATACCCTTTTCAATCTCCTTTTTCAGCATAATATAATTTTCAACATATAGGTCTTTTACATTTTTACTTAGGTTGATTCCTATGTATTTCATTTTTTAGATGTCATTGTAAAGGGAGATATTTCCATAATGTCTCTCTCAGTGAGTTTTTTGTTTGTGTACAGGCATGCTATTGATTTTTGAGCATTGACTTTGTATCCAGCTACACTACTGAATTTGTTTATTACCTCTAGCAGTCTTTTAATGGAGTTTTTTCGGTCTTCTATATAGAGTATCATGTCATCTGCAAATAGTGACAATTTAGCTTCTTCCTTTCCTATCTTTATTCATTTTATTTTTCTCCCTTGTCTGATTGCCCTGGCTAGTGTTTCGAGCTCTGTATTGAAAAGGATTGGTGAGAGTGGACATCCTTGTCTTTTTCCTGATTTTAAAGTGAAAGCTTTCAGTTTTTGTCCATTTAGTATAATGTTGACTGTTGGTTTGTCATAGATGGCCTTTATAAGGTTGAGGTAGACACCATGTATTCTGAGTTTATGAAGGGTTTTTAACATGAACACGTGTTGGACTTTGTTGAAAGCTTTTTCTGCATCTATTGAGATGACCCTGTGGTTTTAGTCTTTGGCTCTGTTGATGTGGTATATTATATTTATTGATTTGCATATATTAAACCATCCTTGCATTTCTAGAATGAACCCCACTTGGTCATGATGTATAATATTCTTGATAATTTGCTGCATTCTATTTGCCAGTGTTTTATTGAGAATCTTTGCATCAATGTTCATTGGTGAGACTGGCCTTTAGCTCTCCTTTTTGGTTGGATCTTTCTCTGCTTTTGGTATCAGAGTAATACTTGCCTCCAGGAATGATTTAGGGAGGATTATTTTCTTCTTAATTTCATTGAAGAGTTTAAAGAGGATTGGCATCACATCTTCGGTAAATTTTTTGCAGAATTCAGTGGTGAATCCATCACAACCTTAGCTTTTCTTTGTTGGTAAGCTTTTAATTATATTTTCAATTTCAAGAGCAGATATTGGGTTTTTCAAAATTGCTATGTCTTCTTGGTTGAGCTTTGGTAGTTGATATGTTTCTAGAACTCTGTTCATATCCTCTGTGTTTTCCACTTTATGTGAGTAGAGATTTTCAAAGCAGGTATTCATGATCTTTTGAATTTCCATAGGATCTGTAGTTATTTCCCCCTTTCTATTCCTTATTGTGTGAATTTGGGTTTTTTCTTTCTTTTTCTTGATATAGTTAACTAGGGATTTGTCAAACTTGTTTATTCTCTCAAAAACCAGCTTTTCTTTTCTTTTTTAAAAAATTTTTCGTTAAAGGGGTAAAACGAAAAGGAGAGAAATATTACAGAATTTCAAATAAAAAACATAAACAGTAAGAAATCACTAGCTGATAAATTACATATTGCTCTTTTAAAAATAGTTGTTCAAGTTACAAAATTAAAGCACACAAAATGGACACTCAAGCAGTGAGACTGCAAACAGATCTGTTCAACAATCAAACAAGAAGTAAGAAATATGTGAAACAATCCTGCACGCATAAATATACCTGCAGTTATATATTTTATAGCACTTCCTATTTTCTCTTTTTTACAATAGCAATTATACCTTTTTTAATTAAAGAGAGAAAGAAAACAGGAAAATGGTAGAAATATTACAGAATTTCAAGAAAAGAAAATAAACAGTAAGAAATCACTAGTTGATACATTACATATTGTTCTTTTAGAAATAGTTATTCAAGTTACAGAATTAAAACACACAAAGTGGACACTAAAGTGATGACAGTGCAAACAGATCTGTTCAACAATCCAACAAGAACCTAGAAATATGGTCATCAGTCCCACACATCTAAACATACATGCAGCTATATCTTTTATAGCACTTCCTATTTCCTCTTTTTTTTACAACAGCAATTAGACATTTTTAAAATTTTATTTAAAGAGAAGAAAAACAAAACAAAACAAAACAGAAAAAAGGGTAGCAACAATACAGAATTCTAGAAGAAAGGGAGAAAAAGGAGAATTAGAAAAAGCCTCAATAAGAAATCAGTAATTTATGAATTATGTACTGTCATCCTGGATGTAGTTGTTCAAGTTACAAAGTTAAAGGGTATATAGTAAATATTCAAAGTCAGACTGCAAACAGTTTTGCTCAAAGGTCCCACAAAGATTCAGCAATATGGTCATCTATTTTACACACTCAAACTTACATTCAGTTATATCCCTTAGAGCACTTTCTTTTCCACTCTTTTTTACAATAGTATTTACACATTTTTGTTTTATTACATTTGTAGTTCTTATTTACTTTTTACACAAGAGACATAATATAATGTTTATAAATATGATTCTTATTTATTTCACTATTGAGGATAGTTTCAAATTGTCTCCACTTACCTATAAGGGACCTCATGATCATCCTTTTTATAGCTGAATAATATTCCATTGTATAAAAATGCCACATATTTTTTATCCACTCTGCAGTTGATGGGCATCATGGTTGTTTCCAGGATTTAGCTATCACAAATTGTGCAGCTATGAACATGGGTGCACATATATCACTGTGATATGAAATTTTCAGTTCTTTGGGGAAAATACCCAGGAAGGGGATAGCTGGATTGAATGGAACTTCCAATTCTAGTTGTCTGAGAATTCTCCACATGGATTTCCATAATGGTTGCACCATTCTACATTCCCACCAACAGGGGAGCAGTGTTCCTTTTTCCCCACAGCCTCACCAACGTTTGTTATCAGTTCATTTCTTGATGGCAGCTATTCTTTTGGGGGTAAGGTGCAATCTCAATGCTGTTTTAATTTGCATTTCTCGAATGACCGGTGTTGGCGAACATTTCTTCATGTATTTATTTGCCATTTGCATATCTTTCTCTGAGAACTGTGTGTTCATCTCAGATGCCCATTTTTGGAGAGGGTCTTTGAATTTAAGGGGCTTGATGTTTTACAATTCTTTATATATTCTGGACACAAGTCCTTTGTCTGAGGGGTTGCTAGTTAAAATTCTTTCCCACTCTTTGGGTTTTCTTTTCACTCTGTTGATGATTTCCTTTGAAGTGCAGAAACTTTTCAATAATGTGAGATCCAATTTGCTGATTCTTAGAAGGGTTTCCCGTGCAGTTTGCATTTTGTTCATGAATTCTCTGCCTACCCCTATGTCTCCAAGAATTCTGCCTACCTTGCCTTCCAGTAGATTTAGTGTTTCTGTTTTAATATTGAGGTCTTTGATCCATTTAGACTTTAGTTTTGTGCACGGTGATAAGCATGGATCTAGTTTCAGTCTTCAGCATGTAGAGAGCCAGTTTTTCCAACACCATTTATTAAAGAGACTATCCTTCTTCCAGTGGACATATTTAGCCCCTTTGTCAAATATCAGGTGGCTGAGTGTCTCTGTAGTTGTGCTTGCATCTTCTAATCTGTTCCATTGATCCTCAGGTCTATTTCTTTGCCAGTACCAACCTGATTTTATCACTGTGGATTTATAGTACTGTTTCAAATCAGGAATTGAGATGCCTCCTCTTGCTTTTGTTGCCTAGAATTGCCTTTGGTATTCTAGCTTTCTTCTGTTTCCAAATGAATTTTAGGAATGTTTTCTCTATATCTGAGAGGTATGTCAATGTTATTTTGATTGGGATTGCGATAAATGTGTATAACAGTTTTGGGGGTATAGCCATTTTCACAATGTTGGTTCTTCCTAACCAAGAGCAAGGAATGCCCTTCCATTTTCTAATATCCTCTTCAATCTCCTTTTTCAGGGTAGTATAATTTTCAGCATATAGGTCTTTTACATTTTTAGTTAGGTTGATTCCTAAGTATTTCATTTTTTTAGATGTTATTATAAAGGGCAATATTTCCATAATTTCTCTCAGTGAGTTTTTTGTTTGAGTACAGGAATGCTATTGATTTTTGAGCATTCACTTTGTATTCAGCTACCCTACTGAAATTGTTTATTACCTCTAGCAGTCTTTTAATTGAGTTTTTTGGGTCTTCTATATAGAGTATAATGTCATCTGCAAATAATGATAATTTAACTTCTTCCTTTCCTATCTTTACTCCTTTTATTTCTCTCTCTTGTCTGACTGCCCTGGCCAGTGTTTCCAGAACTATGTTGAAAAGGAGTGGTGAGAGTGGACATCCCTATCTTGTTCCTGATTTTAATGTGGAAGCTTTCAGTTTTTGTCCATTTAGTATAATGTTGGCTGTTAGTTTGTCATAGATGGCTTTTATAAGGTTGAGATAGATGCCTTGTATTCCTAGTTTCTGGAGGGTTTTTGTCATGAACATGTGTTGGACTTTGTTGAAAGCTTTTTCTGCATCTATTGAGGTGACTATGTGGTTTTTGTTTTTGGCTCTGTTGATGTGGTGTATTGCATTTATTGATTTGCATATGTTAAACCACCCCTGCATTCCTGGAATGAACCCCACTTGGTCATGATGTATAATCTTCTTGATGATTTGCTGCATTCTATTTGCCCGTATTTTGTTGAGAATCTTTGCATCAATGTTCATTAGTGAGATTGGCCTATAGTTCTCTTATTTGTTTGCATCTTTCTCTGGTTTTGGTATCAGAGTAATACTTGCCTCCAGGAATGATTTAGGGAGGATTGCTTTTTTCTCAATTTCATTGAAGAATTTAAGGAGTACTGGCATCAAATCTTCTCTAAACTTTTGGTAGAATTCAGCTGTGAATCCATCAGGACCTCAGATTTTCTTTGTTGGTAAGGTTTTAATTACATTTTCAATTTCAATTGCTGATATTGGGTTGTTCAAAATTGCTATAACTTCTTGTCTGAGCTGTGGTAGTTCATAGGTTTCTACAAATCTGTCCATTTCCTCTGTGTTTTCCACTCTATATGAGTAGAGCTTTTCAAAGTAGGTATTCACGATCTTTTGAATTTCCATGTGCTCTGTATTAATTGCTCCCTTTTCAGTTCTTATTGCATGAATTTGGGTTTTTTCTTTGCTTCTCTTGATAAAGTTAGCTAGGGGTTTGTCCATTTTGTTGATTCTCTCAAAAAACCAGCTTTTTGATTCATTAATTCTTTGTATTGTTTTTTTTGGTTTCAATTGCATTGATTTCTGCTCTAATCTTTACAATTTCTTCTCTTCCATGAGCTTTGGGTTTAGCTTGCACTTCTTTTCCTAGAAGCTTGAGACTGAGCATTAGGTTGTTTATTTGTGCTTGTTTTATTTTCTTGATATGACAGTTTATTGTTATATATTTGCCTCTTAAGACCACTTTCATTGCATCCCACAGATTACAGTATGTTGTTTCTATATTTTCATTGAATTGTAGGTATTGTTTTATTTCTGCTTTAATTTCATCTGCAGCCCACTGGTTGTTCAAAAGGCTGTTATTTAATTTCCATGTTTTTATATAGGTTTTACAATTTCTTTTGCCATTAATTTCCAATTTCCTTGCACTATGGTCAGATATTATGCATGGTATGATTTCAATACCTTTGCATTTACTTAAGAATGTTTTATGGGATAATATATAGTCTATTTTGGAGAACGTCCCATGTGCAGCTGAGAAGAATGTATTCTGATGTGGTTGGGTGGAACACTCTGTAAACATCTACTAAGTCCAATTGCTCACAGGTAAGATTCAGTTCTTTTATTTCTTTGCTGACTTTTTGTCTAGTTGATCTATCTCTTTGTGACAATGGGCTGTCAAGATCTTCTGTTATAATTGTGTTCTTGTGTATTTGAAAAACCATCTTTTCAATTCATTATTTCTTTGTCTTTGTTTTACTTTCTGTTGCATTGTTTTCTGCTCTAATCTTTACAATTTCCTCTCTTCTATGAGCTTTGGGTTTAGCTTTCCCTTCTTTTTCTAGAAGCTGGAGATGGAGCATTAGGTTGTTTGTTTGTGCTCATTTTGTTTTCTTGATATGACAGTTTATTGCTCTGTATTTACTTCTTAACACTGCTTTCATTGCATCCCACAGCTTATGGTATGTTGTTTCTGTGATTTCTTTGATTTGTAGTTTTTAATTTATTTCTGCTTTAATTTCATCTGTAGCCCACTGGTTGTTCAAAAGTTTGTTCAAATGTTTGTTATTTAATTTCCATGTATTTATGCAGGTTTTGCAATTTCTTTTGCCATTAATTTCCAATTTCAGTGTGCTATGGTCAGATATAATGCATGGGATGATTTCAATACCTTTGCAATTACTTAAGAATGTTTTATGGGATAATTTATGGTATATTTTGGAGAATATCCCATGCGCTGCTGAGTAGAATGTGTATTCTGATGAGGTTGGTTGGAACAGTCTATAAACACTTACTAAGTCCAATTGCTCACAGGTATGACTCAGTTCTGTTATTTCTTTGCTGACTTTTTGTCTAGTTGATCTATCTCTTTGTGACAGTGGGCTGTTAAAATTCCCTGTTATAATTGTTTTCTTGTTTATTTTGTTTTTCATGTCCATTAGTATCTGTCTTACATAGTTGCATGCCCCTGTATTTGGTGCACATATTTTTATATTTTTAGTTCTTCCTCTTAAATTATTATCACTAACTAGTATGTAATGACCTTTTTTATCTCTTTTAATCATTTTACCTTTGATTTTCAAATTGTATGCAATTGCTTTTTTCTGGGTTCCTGTTGCATGGAATACTGTTTTCCATCCTTTGACTTTTAATCTATGAGTTTCCTTTTGGGTCAGATGTGTTTCTTGTGTACAGCATATTGTGGGATCATGTTTCTTGATCCATTCTGTCAGCCTATTTCTTTTTATAGGTGAATTGAGGCCATTAACATTTATGGATATCACTGATATGTACTGACATGGTTTGGCCATGTTTTGCTCCAAGTGTTTGCTTTCTGTGTTTCCCCTTATTTAACTGCTTATCCTACTTGGTGGTTTCTTTCTGTTTTTTTTTTTTCCTGGGGATTGTGGTTGTTTTTTGTCTGTCTAGTGTGTCTTTTTGTACTCTTTCTAGGGTTGGTTTGATGGACTTGAATTTCTTCAATTGTTCTTTGTCATGAAAGTATCTTGTTTCTCGATTAAATTTGAATGAAAATTTTGCCGGGTACATCATAAATAGAGTAAGGATAGAAAAGGAAGTAGTTAAATTATCACTATTTGCAGATGACATGAGACTCTATATAGAAGACCCAAACAACTCCATTAAAAGAATATTAGATGTAAAAAACAAGTTCAGCAGTGTTGCTGGATACAAAGCCATTGCTCAAAAATCAATAGCATGCCTGTACACAAACAAAAAACTCACTGAGAGAGAAATTATGGAAATATCACCCTATACAATAACATCCAAAAAAATGAAATATTTAGGAATCAACCTAACTAAAAATGTAAAAGACGTATATGCTGAAAATTATGCTATACTGAAAAAGGAGATTGAAGAGGATATTAGAAAATGGAAGGACATTCTTTGCTCTTGGTTAGGAAGAACCAACATTGTGAAAATGGCCATACTCCCAAAACTTCTCATGGGATCAGTAATTATCTCATGTCCTCTTTATGACTCTCTTTTTTGTGAACCTCCCAAATATTCACTCTAGTAAAGTGATCACAGAAACCCTAAAATTTACTTTTTCTGTGACTTCTGTTTCTCTGAGTACCTAAGTTTTAAACAATAATCCCATGTGAAAATGGATTTTATTATACTGTATAAAATAGTTTATTTTGTTAACTTACATGTGAGGTAGACACCCAGAAGAACATCCTGAAATAAAGTAGTACAATCAGCCATACTAATGGGAAGTTAAATAAAAGTAATGAAATTACTTAGGCAAGATGTAATGTATCCAGACCCCTTCTAATGGAGCATGTACCCACTTCCTATTGAGTTTTGAGGAACTTAAATTACAATGAACATCCTCAGATGATATGGAATGCAGTCTCCTAAAGAGAGGTGTAGCCACCCCCTACTAAGTTCTTGAGTTCTGAGGAAATTATGATGCAACATTGCCATCTGTTTTCTAAGATCTCAGTTTTCTGTAAACAGTACACTTGAAAGGACTGGGATAAAAACCCTGTCTTTCAGTTGGTCATTTTTTCAAACTCAAAGAGCCAGTTGTGTGAGCTCGTCACTGCGTCATACTTACCTATAAGTTACTCTATATTGAGAAGCCACATGGCTACCCACTTAGGGACTCCTATTGGAAATCCAGGAGCTGTTCTTGTTTATTTTATTAATTTATTTATTATTTTGCTGCAAAAGGTTTTATTTTCTTTTGGCCCAAGTGTTCTTCTTATTTTAAATAAAAACTGTTCCAACAGCCTCCTTTGCTTCACAACTTCATTCTTCATTTTTTTTCAGAACCACTAGCTCTGTATATATGGTATACTATCACTCCCAATTGCTGTGGATATTACAGGATAGTTCCTCCAATTCTAGTCTCCCCTATGTAAAGAATCATGGTCAGAATAAAATCTTACCCTATAGTTGCGGTTTACAATAGCTGTGGGTTTTTCTTCTGTATAGGACTTCCAGCCTTGTGACTTCTGACACTCTCTGGCCTTTGTGTTTGCTTAGATAGGTCCCACTCCCTGGGAGCCAGACTTAACTTTTCAGATGGCTTTGTTCTTTTCTCTGTGCTGTCTTCTGTTTCTCCAGTTTTTCTGTGATTTCTAGGCTTTTTTTATTTAGCATGTTATTGATTTCTAGAGCTTTTCTTATTCTCTTTGCTAAATTGTTTTCCAGGTATCTCAAGTGCAGGTCTCAGAAAAAATGAAATTTTCCACTCAGGTTTGTGGTGCCCTTTGTAAATCCACAATTTTATTACACATTCAGAATAAAATGTCTGGATTAGATTTATGCTTGTTATGTATTTTTCTCATTGTGTCATATCTCATTGTTTTAATAATGTCTTTTAGAGAAAAATGAAATTTCCATTATCTAAAGATCTAGTTCAGTCCTGGTTTTGATTGTTATGTAGCATTACTCTTAAACTAAATGTGGCATAAATAGCTTATTTTGTCTTTTAGAAAGTTATTACTGGGTATAACAGACCTTTACCCAGTTTAACTTATGTAAATCTTAAAATGTTTATTCCCTTTCTTGGAAGTTTCTAACTTTTATTATTGTATGCTATGTGTTTGTCTTTCTTTCTACCACCTATGTGAATTTTAGGTCTATTAGAAAATACAAGCATATTTTGTCTTAGTTACTTTTTTTTGATTGCTGAAACAAAATACCCGACACCCAAAATAAAGGAAGGAAAAGTTTATTACTGTTTATCAAGGTTTCAGGCCATAATCAGCTGGTTCCAAAGCAAGGTAGTGTAGTACTGGGGCAACACTTCAAGTCAGAAGCAAGCAAAAGCTGCCAGATTAAAAGGGGAGAGGGCAAGCCTCTTTTCCTCCCTTATATTGTAAGCAGGCCATTCCCCACCCAGAACCAGTGTAGCAGCCACAAAATTTCCTTGCCCTTTTCTTTCATAGGATGAGCATATTTACAATGTAAGAACCCTGGCTCCCTGATGAGTGTCTTAGTTAAACTTCTAAGCTTCTCAAGTTGACACAGTGCATCAACCATGTCTTATTTTTCATTATCATCTTTTTTTTTAGTTTTTAAAAAGGAAATGCTTTTATTTACTTTTTTCTAGTTGATAATTACATACTTTCCTCTTAGAAATAGTTGTTCAAGTTACAAAAGTAGCATACAAAGTGAAAATTTAAACAGTGAGACTGCAATCAGTTCTGTTCATCTATCCAACAAAAACTTAGTAATGTAGTTATCAATCTTACACACTTACACATACATGCAGTTATATCCTTTAGAATTCTTTCTTTTCCTCTCTTTTTTACAATAACTATAATCAATTCTCATAAACTTTTTAAAAGTTCTACACATGTATAAGTCTCTACATGTATACCTATCTTTTCTGTATTAGAGGGAAAAACAAATCAAAACAAGTCAACAAAACAAATTCTTAGAAAAACACGAAATGAAAAGGACATATAGAACCATGATAATAGGTGACATACAATAGTTACTATGATGTCTTGTTATTTTCAATAAAATTGTCAGTAACATCAGGCATAGTATAACTAAACACACCAGTACACAGCACTATTAATAAAAACCAAACATTGGAGACATTATAGGACTTCAAAGGCAGTTAATAATCAAACAAGAATGTGTATCCTATTGAATCTTGACATCTTCAGAGTAGTTGCCTCTACTCTCAGACTTGATACTATCAAGCATACCAGATTTGAATAAAATCAGTCAAGACAAAACAACATCATAGCCAATCTTCTTTGACTCATCTCTGCTATGCTATTTTTCTGTCATTATTGTCTACATTTCTCCTTCATTCCATGGTCTGCCCTTTTCATTGAGGCCTTTTTGCTATTGTTCCTGGAATGCTGGTGATTTTCTTCTCTTTCTCTAGAATGTCCTTCAATATTCTTTTCAGGGTTGGATTGGTGGTCACGAACTCCCCCAGTTCCTCTTTGTCATGGAAATACCTTGTCTCTCCATTAATTTTGAGAGATAGTTTTGCAGGGTACATCAATCTGAGTTGGAGGTTATTTTCTTTCATGGCTTGGAATACTTTGCTCTAAGCTCTTCTTGATTTGATAGTTTGCATAGAGAAGTCTGCTGTGATTTTGATGAGTTTTCCTTTATAGGTGATCTGTTTCTTTGCTCTAACTCCTTTTAATATTCTGATCTTGTGATGGATTTTTGGGACCCTAATTATTATATGTCTGGGTGTAGATCTGTTTGAGTTGTAGCAAGGTGGAGTTCTGTATGCCTCATATATCTGAACATCATTTCTGTTTCCTATGCTTGGGAAGTTTTCCTTAATTATTTCTGTGAATAGCCTTTTTACTTCATTTGTATTTGTCCCTGTTTCTTCATTCACATTTTTTATTCTTAAGTTATAAATACTCTTGTCATCTTTAGCCTTTGTATTGTTGCTTCCTGGTTCCTTGTTATTTTTAAGAGATCCTTCCTTTTGCAATCATACATTGAAAATCAATCTTCAAGTTTTGAAAGTCTGTCTTTAGTTTCTGTCAAGAGGTTTTGCCATATTTCAATGGAGTTTTTTTTCTTTTTTATTTAAAGGGATAAAACAGAAAAAGGAGAGAAATATTACAAAATTTCAAAAAAAACATAAACAGTAAGAAATCACTAGCTGATAAATTATATATTGCTCCTTTAGAAATAGTTGTTCAAGTTACAAAATTAAAGCACACAAAATGGATACTCAAGCAGTGAGACTGCAAACAGATCTGTTCAACAATCAAACAAGAACTAAGAAATATGAGTAACAATCCTGCACACATAAATATACATGCAGTTATATCTTTTATAGCACTTCCTATTTTCTTTTTTACAATAGCAATATACATTTTTGTTATTTAAAGAGAAAAAAACAGGAAAAAGGTAGAAATATTACAGAATTTCAAGAAAAGAAGATAAACAGTAAGAAATCACTAGTTGATATGTTACATATTGCTCTTTTAGAAATAGTTATTCAAATTACAGAATTAAAGCACACAAAGTGGACACTAAAGCAGTGAGAGTGCAAACAGATCTGTTCAACAGTCCAGCAAGAACCTAGAAATATGGTCATCAATCCCACACATCTAAACATACATGCAGCTATATCTTTTATAGCACTTCCTATTTCCTCTTTTTTTACAATAACAATTAGACATTTTAAAAATTTGATTTAAAGAGAAGAAAAAAACCAGAAAACAGGGTAGCAACAATACAGAATTCTAAAAGAAAGAAAAGGGAGAATGAGAAAAAGCCCCACTAAGAAATCAGTAGTTTATAAATTATGTACTGTCATCCTGGATGTAGTTGCTCAACTTACAAAGTTAAAGGGTACATAGTAAACATTCAAACAGTCAGACTACAAACAGTTCTGATCACAGATCCAACAAAGATTCAGAAATATGGTCATCTACTTTACACACTCAAACATACATGCAGTTATATTCCTTAGAGCACTTTCTTTTCCTCTCTTTTTTACAATAGCAATGACACATTTTGGGTTTATTACTCTTGTAGTTCTTATTTATTTTTTACACTAGAGACACAATATGATATTTATAAATATGATTCTTATTTATTTCACTAATGAAGATACTCTCAAGTTGTCTCCATTTGCCTATGAAGACCTCAAGGTCATCCTTTTTTATAGCTGAGTAATATTCCATTGTATAAAAATGCCACATCTTTTTCATCCACTCCATAGCTGATGGGCATCTTGGTTGTTTCCAGGATTTGCCTATCACAAGTTGTGCAGCTATGAACATGGGTGCACATATATCACTGTGATACGAACTTTTCAGTTCTTTGGGGAAAATACCCAGCAGGGGGATAGCTGGATTTGAACAGGGCTGCCAATCCTAGTCTTCTGAGAATTCTCCATATGGATTTCCATGTACTGGATCGACTTTGCCATGTTATGTTCCAGTTGTTTCTTTCTGCTTTTCCTCTTATTTAATTGCTTATCCTACTTGGTGGTTTCTTTCTGTTGTTGTTTTGGGGATTGTGGTCATTTTTATCTCTGTGTAGTATGTCTTTCAGTACTCTTTCTAGGGTTGGTTTTGTGGACATGAATTTCTTCAGTTGTTCTTTGTCATGGAAGTATCTTGTTTCTCCATTAAATTTGAATGAAAGTTTTTCTGGGTACATCAGTCTGGGTTGAAGTTTGTTTTCTTTCAGGGCTTGAAATACCTCGCTCCAAGCTCTTCTTGACTTTAGGGTTTGTCCTGATAAGTCTGCCATGATTCTAATGGGCTTTCCTTGATAGGTGAGTTGTGTCTTTTCTCTGACAGCTTTTAATATTCTGTTTTTATGCTGTATGCCTGAGATCTTAATTAGTATGTCTCTGGGTGTGGATTTGTGTTGATTGTGACTATTTGTTGTTCTATATGCCTCACTTATCTGCATATAAGATTCTTTCACCATGGTTGGGAAATTTTCTGCTATTATTTCTGTAAATATGTATGTCATTTGCCTGGACTCCTGTATCTTTGCTAATGCCCATTATTCTTATATTGTTTCTCTTGGCATCATCTGGAAGCTTCTGGATTGTCATTTCATGCTGCTTTGTTATTTTTAAAATTTCCATCTTTTCCTGATCATTAAATGTGATCCTGTCCTCAAGTTCCAAAATCCTATCCTCAGCTTCCTTTAGTCGGTTTTGAATGCTTTCAATAGAGTTTTTTGTTTCTTGGATGTCTCCTTAAGTTTGTTTCATGAATTCTGCTTGTTTTCTATATTGTTCATTCAGTTTCAATCAGTTTCCCATGCTCATGTACTTTTTTCTCTAGTTCTTCTTTAGCTGCATTCAACAACTCGTTTACTAAAGTTGTTATTTCTATCTTTACATGGGAGACTACTTCTAATTTGTTTTCCTTTATAGCCTGATGCAGTTGGTTTTTTTTGTTTCACTCACTGTCTTTTGAGAGATTCCCTGTGTGTTACTTTTGGGGTCCTCTATTTCAATGTCTCCTATACTTGCTTCTGGTGAACTATATGTTTGATACTGCATTTTGCTTTTTCGTTTTGTCATTTTCACTCTGCCTGGTGTTTTCTATGTGTAGGAGTGGATCACACACACCATTTTCAGACACACAAAAATCTTACAGTTAGTTGGAGGGGGTTTTACTACGGGCACTATTTATCCCCTATACACCTCTATTTTAAGGGGTATACTCACCACATTGATACAGTCATCTGCTGTAGTCCAAAGTTTGCCACCTGGGAGCAAAATTCCAAATTTTCTCACACTAACTGGACCCCACTGAGATCTTCTGATGTTCCAGGTGGGAGGGCGGGCCCAGCTGAAGCAATCCAGGGCAGTTTTCAGTCTTGGGCAGGCCTCATCAATGTTCCCGGTGGCAGGGCAGGCCCTCGGTGGAGTTTCTGGGCAGCTTACCCCTGATGCAGGCTTCCGCTGAGTTCCAGGTGGCAGGGCAGGCCCTCTGTGGAGGTTCTGGGCACCTTACCCCCGATGCAGCCTTCCGCTAAGTTCCCGGTGGCAGGGCGGGCCCACGGTCGAGTTTCCAGGCAGCTTACCCCTGATGCAGGCTTCTGCTGAGTTCCAGGTGGCAGGATGGACCCTCGGTGGAGGTTCTGGGCAGCTTAACCCTGATCTTCAATGGAGTTTTTAATTTCCTGATATTCTCTTTTGATCAGTTTCATGTGTTCTAGGTTTTATTTATATTCTTTATCCAAGGCTTCTCTCCTTTCTCTGGGTTCCTCCATTCTTCCATTTGTGTCTTCTTGAGGAGTACCCAGAATTTCTTTTATTAATCTTCTTATATCTTGCTTCACCTGAATTAGAATTTCAGATTTAAGTTTGTCAATGAGGTCACAGAAGTATTTCTTTATTTCTGTGGAGGTTGTGTCTGATATTGCATATTTGCTGTCCTGAATCTTCTCTGTATTTACCTCTCCTGGTCTTATTTTCCCTGGGTCAGGTGTTGGAAGCTTTTTGTTGTTTGTTTGTCTTGTCATGTTTCTGGTTTCTTTCAGACAGGTGAATAGTGGAGTACTCAGGTCCTTTCCTTATTACTTACAGTTTTTCTGAAGTGTACTGGCTAGGGGATTGCTACTGTCTCCAGTTTGCTGTTGATCTGTGAGGTGCACACAGGGCCAATGTGGTCCAGCCCCTCCACTCTGAGGCAGTCAACCAGTGAGTGTCTTCAGCACGTTAGTCTGTGCCCTGTGGATGTCACAGGTTCTCATCCCTGGCTATTTGGTCCCGACCAGGGGCATGGCCCAGCCCAAGCATATCCCACCAATCCACTTTGGGCCAGGAGCCACTGACTGATGCCACTTCAGTTGTCAATTCAAGACTGTCCTGTCCAACTCCAATATGTCATCTAGTCAGTCACCCTGCTCTGGGGAACCCAGTTCTCAGCACTCACCAAAGTCCATGCAGCTCTGTTCACTGGTTCCACTCCCTGTTTCAGTGCCTCCTCCCACCAAGGCTCTCGGGCTCACAAACCCTCACTCTCAGCAAGGGCCATGACCTCAGCTCAATCATGAGTTACCTGACTCTCCCTGCTCCAGCCTTCCATCCATGCTTCTTCTTTCCTTTTTCTTTTTCCTCAGTTTCTTCCTGGGTCATGAGAATTCCTCTACTTTTTTTTGGTCTTCTCTATGGTGTTAAATTCTTGCATCTGAGTTGTTTTTCTCAGAGAGGCTTTCTATCATGCTACCTATCAATCTGCCATCTTTTTCTTTATTTGCTTTTTAAAAGAATTTTTAAAAATCATGCTTGTTTCCTTTTAACTCACACAATATAGAAATCTAAGGAGGAAAATAAAAATACATTACCTACCACATAGCTTTTTTCACTCAAAGAAAGACAATAACTTCTTTTCAATAAACCAAGATCAGTAGTATAGTTATCTATCTATCTATCTATCTATCTATCTATATATATATATATCTATCTATACATATACATATATACATACATTCATATGTGTCTACCAGGGGTGCCTGTTGAATGAGTCTTATATTACTCCTAGGTTGACTAGTCGAGGAATATTGATGTAAGTCAACCCTTAGTTTCTGTTGTTATTATGCCTTTCAGTGGTTCCAGGCTGCTAGAACTTTTGGTTATAATGTGCACCTTAGCTGGGATCCTAATATGTCACTGGATGTCTCATAGGCTTTTTTGATTTCTTCTGTGTTAGGGGAGGCCTTGTTGTCACTCTCCTCAACCCAGTTGATATTCTGGAAGAAGGACTCACTCACATTCTTGCCAGACTCACCAAGGTTTTACAGCTGGAGCACAGTTCACTGGTGCTCCCATTTACTCACTGAGGTCCACTATTTAAAGGGCAAACTCACCAACTGTCACAATTCTTCTGATATTCTCTGTGTAGGTGAGGGGTTCCTGAAGCTTCCACCAACCCGTCAAGGTTCTGCAGGTGGTGGAAGTGGTTGCTAATTATCTGTGGGCTGCTGTGCTCTTTTGGGAGTAGGGTGACCAATGATGCTACTGATCTCCAAAGTTGTGGGGCAAGGAGAAGGTGATACTAGCAATTCCACTGACCCCTGAAGTCCATGTGGTGAGGAGGCAGGCAGTAGATGATTCTGGTAGTCCCTAGGTCTGAGGAGCAAAAGGGAGGTGAGGCCAATGACCCCAGAAGCCCCTATGTTGGAGGAGTGAGGAACCAGGCAGGGCCCATGATCCCAGTTGCCCTTAGGTCAGAGGAGCAAGGAATGAGGCAGTGCCAATGATAACATTGGCCCTTAGTTCATAGGAGTGTAGAAAGAGGCAGGGCAAATGATCCCAGTGGCCCCTTGGTCAAAGGAGTGAGGAGAGAGGAAGGGCCAATGATCCTGGTGGCCCCTGGGTCTGAGAAGTGAAGAGGGAGACAGGATGAATGATCATGGTGGCACCTAGATCCTCTCATATGTTTTTGATGTAGGAAAAAAGTGAAACCAATAGGAAGACTCTTCACATCAAGGAGATAAAAAGCTAGCATTTAATTTTTATGCCAGTGGACTGTTGCAGGATCATTCTTCAAAGGCAACAGCCCTGAGTTTACAAAGAGTTTAGTTTATATAGCATTTAAAACTGGTAAGTACAAAGCAAGTGACAAAACACTGCATAATTGGTTACATGCATTGAGTCATATGTTGATAGGCAGGATAGATTTGAACAGAGATTTTTAAAAAAGAATTGTTTATCATAAGATAGAACTATTCTAGGAACAAGAGGGGGGCCATTACAGAGTAAACATAGTATAGAAATATTGTAGGAACAAGAGGAGGGGGCCCTGACAGGGTGAGTATAGTTAAAGGTGTCCTTGGTTAGCCCAGGGTACCTTAAGTTATAGACAATCACTCTGACTCAATGCTTATCAGAGGTATGCAGCTGGGCTTTAGACACTGTCCCGGTCAATTGAGTTCAGCAGAAACTTGGTCAGAGACCTTTATTGCTCTCTAATTTGCATCATGAAATACCTATAAGGTTGATATTTTATAAGTGTGTTCTTACACTATAATTTTGCCCCAGAATTTTGACTTATATCTAGATGTCCTCCCAAAGCCTCAATGATACAGGTTGTATGATATAGGAATAATATAGGACCTGCAAATAACCCAACTAGCATAATGGAGTTATAACTTCTTACTTCCTAGATGTCTGATATACCAAGTTTGTCTTTAAAATCAACTAATTCTAGGAACAACATAGATTAAGCATAGGAAGTATTTACTGAAAGAAAAATAAGCTTCTGACTAAGAGGTACAGAAGTGGATCATGAGTGGATAGCCCAGGGAACTCTCTTCTCAAGTGAGCTTTATACAGTAAAACCATGAGGTGAAGTGGGTATAAGATAGGACAAAACTACAGTTAACTAATAAGATTCATGTATAGCTGCTTAGGTAAAATTGATCCAACTGAAAATCAAAATGGGTGTAAGGTGGGACAAAAATTATACTTGACCAATAAGATTACAAATATAGTCAGGTGGTTAAGAAGATGGTGGATCAATAAGAAGCAAGTAAAAAGCCTCTCTGAGAGAAACAGCTCAGATACTGGAATATAGCATCCTAGAGAAGACCAGATGGAAGGAGATGGATCCTCTCAACCCAGGAAGAAACTAAAGTAAAAAAGAAAGATAGAAAGATAGAAAAGAAAAGAAAAACATGGACAGAAGGCTGTAGCCAGACATGGTCTCCCTGGAGCTGGTCCCACTGTGTGTGAAATGTCACTGGAATCTGAAGATACATGGTTGTAATCAAGTTGGGGTTTGGCAAGCCTGAGGACCTTGGAGGGAGGATGCAGTTGCAGAGGGAAGTGGTAGACTGGAGAACTGCACCAGCTCACAGTGAGTGTGGGGAACTCAGTCCTCCCACAGGAGTGGGTGATTGGTTGGGTGATATTTTGGAGTTGGGTAGGATAAGCCCAGAACCAAAACTGCAGTCAGCTTCATTCAGCCACTTCTAGCACAGAGAAGATTGGTGAGAATTACTTGAAGTAAGTCCTGCCTCTGTGCATGATCCAAATAGCCAAGACCAAGGTTTCCCTCAAGCTATCATTAACCAGCCCCAACCTTGTGGCACACACTAACATGGTGAAGACTCCCAGTGGTTGACCAGCTCAGAAGGGAGGGGCCAGCCTGCCCCACTGCTGCTTGTACTCCAGTGGTCAACAGCAGGCAGGAGAGGGCAAGAATCCTAGCCAGTATGCTTCCGAGTAATTGTAACCAATTCAGGAAGTGCTTGGGACCTCCACTATCTATTTGTCTGGAAGAAAACAGAAACATAATAAGAGGAAGAAACAAAAGGAAGCCTCCAGCCTCCAACACAAGCAGTACTGGCCCAGGAGAGTTAAACACAGAAGATATTGGGATTTGTACACCTGCAGTTTCTGAAGAAACAGCATCTGACATAAAGAAATATCTTCATGAAATTGTAAAAGAACTTAAAACAGATATATTAATACAGGTAAAGGATGATATAAGAAAAATAATAAAAGAAATGCTAAACACCTCTCAAGAAGAAACAGATGGAGGAATGGAGGAACAAAAAAAGGAGAGAAACCATCAATGAAGAATATAAAAAAATCTAGAATACATGAAACATTCAAAGAGAAGTAGTAAAATACCATAGAACAAGACAGAACAAAGCCAACTGAGATAGTGTGGTGAAATTAGTACAGAACTTCACAACAGGTTACCAGGATAACTGTAATAGGTACCATAGTATATCTCACTTTCTTCACAATAGTTGTTCTTTCAATTAGGTATAGCAAAATCAAAGGAAATACAGAACATTATAGAACTTATCAAAACAGCATATTGAATAGAGCAATGCCATTAATCAGAACAAAGCAAAACAGTGATAAAAATATTTGCCATCAAAGACATGGTATATGGAAATCCTCCTTATTTGCTATATTGCATATAGTTAACCTCACAAGAGATTCTCAGATCTCTTGCTAATGGGGGAGGGAATATGGATGTTTGAATCTCAGCCCACTCAATTGGCTTTGTTCCATCTTGTTCTGTGGTATTTTACTACTTTAAAAATAAAAAAAAAAGTTTTAAAAATTTTTAAAAAGAATAAAAAATGTGAGTGAAGAAGCAGGGGTAAACACAAATGAAATACAAAGTCTATTTACAGAAATAATTAAAGAAAACTTCCCAAGCATAGGAAAAGGAGATGATATTCAGATACATGGGGCATACAGAACTCCAGCAAGCTATAACCAAAGTAGATCTACACACAGACAGGTAATAATCAAGATCCCAGAAATTCAACACAAGAACAGACTTCTCAACACAAACCATCAAATCAAAAAGAGCTTGAAGTGAAGTATTCCAAGCCCTGAAAGAAGATAGCTCCCAACACAGATTGATGTACCCTGCAAAACTATCTCTCAAAAATAATGGAAGAACAAGATACTTCCATGACAAAGAGGAACTAGGGGAGTTTGTGACCACCAATTCAACTCTACAAAAAATATTGAAGGACATTCTAGAGAGAGAAAAAAACGTGGCTTCAGGAACAGTGGCAGAAAGGGCTCACAGAATGGGGCAGACATTGGAATGAAGGGGAAAAGTAAACAAACAATGACAGAAAAATTGCATGACAGAGATGAGGCAGAGAAAGTTGGCCATAATTGCTAACATGAATGGCCTCAATACACTAATAAAAAGAAAGACAGGCAGAGTGGATCAGGAGATGGGGTCCATCAAGATGCTCTATATAAGAAATATAATTAACCTGAAAGAGGGTTTATGGACTGAAAGTCAAGATGAGAAAATAATGCTCTATGTGACAGGGAACCACAAAAAAGTGGGGGTAGCTCCCCCTTCAGCTGCAAATTAGTTGGAAAGACATAACACTTTTATACAATGGAGAACTACTCAGCTATAAGGAAGGGAAACCTTGAGGCTCTTGTAGGTAAATGACTATAACTTGAGATCAATCTCAGGGGTAAAAAGGTTCAGAACCACTTAGGCAAATAGTGGGTTGCCTCCCTAATCTAAAAACTAAAGGAGTTAGTGGGATACATAATGCGCAATGCACCCTGTGAAAGTGAAAGGGGAGGAATTGTCTTAAAAAGAAAGGCAGAGGACATTGTTAATTTTGTATCATGATTTGAAACCCATATTGTTTTCATCACTCTGTTTAGTTTGGTTATATTCTGTTCCAGTTTGTCTACTTGTACTAGATTTGATGGCATGGACAGCTATTCCAAAGAGAGCAGGATATGCTATGGTAACAATTTTGAATTTACTATTAACTTAATCTGAAGCCCTGTATTGCTTTCACTGTCTTGTCTTGAGTGATTTTATTTGAATCTGTTATGTTTGATAGTATCAAGCCTGAGAGTATAGGCAACTACTCTGAAGTCCTATAATGTCTCCAATGTTTTGTTTTCATTGATTTTATTCTGTACTGCTATGTTCAATTTTATTGTGCCTTATGATATGGGCAAGTCTATTGAAGATAACAAGAGACATCATGGAAACCAATGTAGATCACTTTGCATTTTGGTTTTAAGTCATGTACTATGTCCATCCTTTTGTTTTGAATGACCCCATTTTGTTTTTTTCTCATTTGATTTTATTCTCTTCAAAATAAAAATTTAAAAAAATATAGTCAAGCAATATTTATTAAGTTGAAATCAAATGGAAAAGAAAGCAAGATAGCAAGTGGGTATGGAATGTAAAAAGACTTTCATGGAAGGGAGAGGTCAGGGAGGTTTTGATCTCCCACCCAAAGTGGTTGGCGCTTATTCAGAAGATTATCAATAACTGCTATTCATCCTTAGGGGAAGCATATGAGTGTTTTAGTCAGGGGTTCTGAGGAGAACAATTAGAATCACGACACAGAATTTATATTATATGTGATGGTCACCCAGAGTTTAACACAAGAGAGTTCAGGAAATCTATCCACAACACTAAAGACCTGGAATATTCAGCCAAGGGTCTGGATCCCACAGCAATGTCCTACATGAGTCCAGATGAAAACCTAGAGCCCATGACAATGTCTCCCACAAGTCCAACTGGAGGTCTAGAGCCCACGAGATGTACTCACACCAGTCTGTTTTATGGATCTGTGCTGGAAAGGCCCAAAAGTCAGTGGTGGAAGCTAGAAATTCTGTGCCAGTGGAGTGAGGAAGCTGTGCTGGTATGTTGAGGGTTTTACACTGGAGCCAAGAAATCACACTCAAAATAAGAACCAGGGCTGCTCTGAAAAGCACACAGCCATACTCAGCGACACAGAGGTCCCAAGCTCCTCTGACAATAAGCACAGTCAAGTACATGCAAGGATGGCAGTGTGATGAATTTCTCCTGGAGATTAAATGGCACACATCTTCCTCTCCAGAGCCAGGAAGTGATCCTCAATGTAAGGACGAGCTCCCCCAAAGTTAACCACAGCCACTCTCAACAGCAAGGTCCTGAGCTCCTGTAATGACAGTGATTGAACTCACACTGGGGAAGCTAGTCTTGACGAGCTCCTCTAGGAGAACCAATGGCTCAAACAGTAACACTTAGAGTAACCCACAATGCTTAGCTTCTACTTCTCCATGTCTCTGTTTATGCTGGCAACTTTCCTCAGGTGGAACATCTATGCTCAGCACCATGCTGATTTAATTCAGCTGGTGTTAAGTTGACCACCAGTTTTTAATCTGTAAAGTGGGTGTAGGCATTTCCCCATCCAAAGGTATGATAATGCACGTAAAGCCACAGTTGTCTTCTGCACTGACCTCCTGAGGGCCCAGCCCAATCTGACTGCCTACAATATTTCTAAATAACTTAACTGTCTATAATATGAGCTTTTGAAGGTGGTGGAACCTGGAGTAGTGGTAAACCTATGGCACACATGTTGCAATGGCCCATTTTTCTTTATTTTAAAGAGAAAAATTTAAAATTTTTCAAAACCCAATAGAGTGTAACAATGGTTAATACATTGAATATTGTTATCTTTGTATCAGTTACTCACAGTACAAGCTACCTGCTTTTACTTGTTTGAACAACACTAGCACAAATCTTTCTCTTCATTGAACCCAAAAATCAGTAGTATAACTGTCTTAACTACTACATATATACAGCAAGGAGTCTCCACACTGATTTTGAGAGGTTGTACCGGTCTACACATCCATCAACAGTGGAGAAGTGTTCTTTTTACCCTAAAAACCTGCCAACATTTGTTCCTGACTTATTTCTTGATAATAGCCATTCTTTCCAAGTAGAGGTGGAATCTCAGTGTTGTTTTGGTTTTCATCTCTCAAATGACCAATGATGATCAATATTTTATTCATATACTTATTTCCAGGTTGTATTTCTTCATCTTAAAAGTATATATTCATCTCATATGTCTATTTTTGGATTGGTCTTTAAATTTGCGAGGTCTTTTTTATTTAGTTCTTCATATGTTCTCAGTAGTAATCTTTTCTCTGAGGAAAAACTGGTAAACATTTTCTCCCACATTGTGTGTTTTCTTCACTGTGATGCTGGTTTCTCCTGCTGTGCAAAAGCTTTTTAAGACAGGATCCCAGTTGTTGATTCTTTGTGATAATTTGTGTGATCAGGGTTTTGTTCATAAACTTTTTGCCTACACCAGTGTTTTCAAGAGTTTTACCTACTGTATCTTCCAGTGGATTTAATATGTCTCTTTTAGTATTGAGATCTCTGATACATCTAAATGTAGTTTAGTTCATGGTGAATGATTTGGGTTCAACTTTAATCTTCAGCATATTTAAAGGCAGTTTTTCCAGCACCATTTATTACAAAGATTATCTTGCTTTTAGGGAATGTGTGCAACACCTTTTCAATGGTATCATGGTTTAGGGTGTCTGGAGTTCTTCATCTTCTAATGTGTTCCATTGATCTTCAGGTTTTATTTTTTTATTTTTTTGTTTTGTTTTTTGCTAATACCATGCATTTTTATCACAGTAGCTTTATAGTTTGTCACACCCCACTCTTGCCTTTGTTGCCCAGGATTGCCTTTTCTATTCTGAGTCACTTCTGGTTCCAGATAAAGTTTAGGATGTCTCTCTCTAATTTGATGAGATACATTATTGGAATTTTGATTGGAATTGCATTGAATCTCTATAAAAGTTTTGGAAGTATGACCATTTTCACTTTGTTGGTTCTTGCTGCACAAGAGCAAAGGATGTCTTTCCATTTTCTAATATCCTCTTCAATCATCTTTTTCCAGAGTACTGTAGTTTTCAATGTGGAGGTATTTTATATCCTTCATTAGATTGATTCTTAGGTATTTCATTTTTTGGGATGCTATTGTGAAAGGTCTTGTTTCCTTGATTTCTGTTTCATTGACTTGTTACATGTACATGAAAGCCCTTGATTTTAGAATGTTGACTGTGTATCCAGCTATAGTACTGAATTTGCTTACTAAATCTACCAATTTTTTACTGGAGTTTTTGAGGTCTTCTATGTAGAATATCATCTCATTTGCAAATACATATAGTTTAATTTCTTCCTTATCTATATTTATTCTTTTTGTTTCTTTCTCTCATCTTATGGCTCTGACTAAAGTTTATGGGACCATGTTGAATAAGAGTGCAAACAATAGACATCCTTGTCTTGTTCCTGACTTTAGAGAGATTTCATTTCCTATCCATTTAGTATGATGTTGGCTGTTGATTTGTCATAGATGGCTTTTATCAGATTGAGATAAAGACCATCTTTTCCAATTTTCTATAAGTTTTTTGTCAAAAATTGGTGTTGGACTTTGTCAAAAGCTTTTTCTCCATGTATTGAGATAGTCGTTTGATTTTTTTTTCTGGTAGCAGGGGTTGGACTCACAACCTTGTGCTTTCCAGGCATGTGGTTGTGCCACTGAGCTAAATCTACAGCCTGGTCATTTGGTTTTGGTTCTTGGCTCTGTTAATATGGTATATTACATTTATTCATTTATGTGTGCAGAGCCTTTCCTGCATCCATGGGATGAATCCCACTTGATCATGGTGCATAATCTTGATGAGTTTTTGCATTGTTTGCCAATATTTTATTAAGGATTTTTTTATCTAGGTTAATTATTGTAATCCCAAATGTAGCATCTTATAATATTGTAATCCAAATATTATAATCCCAGTATTGTAATCAATTTTCTCATCCTTTTTGTGGTCTGGGAAGCTTATGTTTATAATCCCATTGAAATGTTATTGGAATCCCAGTGAGTTAATTCCAATCTATCATGTTAGGTGCAACCCACAGTGAGAATCAGGACAGTAATACATATTCATAATTATGAACAGCAAAGGGGTCCTGAGTCTGGTCCAGGTGAGGATTCTTGGAACAATGGCCCTGATCCAGGCCTGTCTTAGTTACTTTTTACTTGATGCTGAGACAAAATACCTGATGCCCAAAGTTGGGAAAGGAAAAGTTTATTTCTTACAGTTTTTGGAGGTTTTAGTCCATACAGTTGGCTCCAAGGCAGGATGGCATGGTGGGGCCACAGTTCATGGTGACTGCAAACAGCAAGGTGGAAACCAGTAAGAGAGAGAGTCATGCCTTCTTTGGGCCATTAAATTATATGCTGGCTCCACCCCTAGGTGGGTGTATCATTGACACCATCAATTCAAGTGCTAGACAATTAACCAATCATAAATGCACAATGCAAACACATGAGGCCTGGGGGCCACTGACATAAACCCCGACAAGGCCTCACCCAGAATTTATTATCTTGTGAAGAAGGACTCAGCTGGAGAATGAGTAATGGAGAGAATGGTAGGAATTACATCAGTAATATGTGCTGAACTGGCCAAGTGGTGAGAAAGTAACTCTCCAATATGCAGGAAGGTTATGCAGAAAGACCAACCTGCATAACTCAATTGTGGTAGCATTTGAATGATTTAGAAGGCTGCTGCTTCACCTTCTTATATGTAAACTTTTGTGCCCTGGGAAGTCATAGCCTCTTATCTTGAGGCTCAAACCCAGTTGTCTTTCCTGGAGTATGTGGCTTTGCAATCCAGCTGTACTCAACTGTTTACAAGGAACACAATTTGAAGAAATGGGAAACTGTTGGCTGCCTTCAAGGATTACATATCAGGACCTCAGCTAACCTTACTATAATTGCTTAGAGCCAACTAAAGAAAGAAAGAAACATCTTAGCCTACTCTGTACATATCAGTACATGGAGATATGGTTTGGTTTAACTAATGCAAAATGATTGCCCTGCATTCAAGAAGAGCTGACTGGGTGGTCTTCTACAGTTCATTAGGGGCATTGGCCTGTAATTCTCTTTCTTAGTTGAATCCTTCTCCAGTTATGGTATTAGAGTAATGCTTGCTTCCAGGAAAAAATTTGGAAATATTGCTTCACTGTCAATTTCATTAAAGAGTTTGAGAAGTAGCAGTGTTATGCCTTCTCTAAATTTCTTGTACATTTCAGAAGTGAATCCATCAAGACCTGGGCTTTTCTTTGTTGATAGTTTTTTAATTATATCCTTGGTTTCAATGCTTGATATTGGCTTATTTAGAATTTCTATGCCTTTTTAATTCAGCTTTGGTGATTCATATGTATCCAGGAATCTGTCAAATTCTTCTGCATTTTCCATTTTATTAGAATACAAGTTTTCAAAATAAGTATAGATGACCTTCTGTATTTCTGCAGGGCCTGTTGTGATTTTACCCTTTTGATTCTTAATTGTGTGGATTTAAGTTTTTCTTTTTCTGATAAAGCTTTATTAATGGTATTTAATCTTTCAAAGAACCAACCTTTCAATTCATTGATTCTTTGTATTGTTTTTTAATCTCCAAAGCATTAATTTCTGCTCTGATCCTTATAATTTCCTCCCTCATATGAAGTTTTGGCTTAATCTGCTATTCTTTTTCTAGAATTTTGAGGTTCACCGTTAAGTCTGTTTTTCTGATATGGGTATTTACTGCTATAAATTTCCCTCTTAGGACTGCTTTCTTGCATCCCATAAATTCCAGTATGTTGTATTGTCATTATCATTCAACTGTAAAAGCTGTCTAGTTTCTTCACTTCCATTTGTGACTGTTTGTTCAACAGAGTACTATTTAATTTCCTAGTGTTTATGAAGTTCTTGTAGATTCTTTTGTGATGGATTTCCAATTAAATTGAACTATGTTCTGATAATATGCATTAAATAAATTTAATTCCTTTGTATTTACTGAACCATGTTCTATGAGCTAGCATATGGTCTATTTTGAAGAACATCTTGTGTGCAGATGAGTAGAATGTGCATTCTGTTGTTGTGCAGAGGAATGCTCTATATACATCTACTAAGTCCATTTGTTCAAAAATTTTGTCAATGTCTAATATTTCACTGTTGATTTTTTGTCTAATTGATCTGTCTCTTTGTGATGGTTGGGTACTAAGATCCCACAATCTAATTGTATTAGAGCTTATTTGATTTTTCATTTCTGTTAGTAATTATTTTAGATAGTTTGGTATACTGATATTTGTCTCATATATATTTATGATTTGGATGACTTCCTCTTGGATTTTTTTCCTTTACAAGGATGTAATGATCTTCTTTATGTCTCAATCAGTCTTACCTTAAAGCTCAGATTGTCTGCAAATATAATAGTAACTCCTGCTTTTTCCCAGGTTCCTGTTGCAGGAAGAATTGTTCTTCATCCTTTGAATTTCAATCTGTGAATTTCTTTTTTAATTAAATGTGTTTCTTTTATGCAGCATATTGTTGCATCTTGCCTCTTAATCCATTCTGCCTGTCTGTGTCTTTTGATTATGAATTGAAGCCATTAATATTGATGGTTATAACTGATATGTATTGATTTATCTTTGTCATGATATTTTCCTGTTGTTTGTTCTCCCTCTTTTTTTCCTCTGTTTGTTTGCTTTGCCTAGTGAATTGCTTCTGCTGTTGTTCTTAAGCTATGATCTTATTATCTCTTTCTAGAATATCTTTCAAATCATTTTGGAGTGTTGATTTGGTGGTTAGAAATGTCTTCAGGTAATCTTTGTCATGAAAGTATTTTATTTGTCCATAAGTTTTGAAAGATAGTTTAATAGGGTACATCAATCTGGCTTGAAGGTTGTTTTCCTTTAGAACTTATGATACTTCACTCTGTGGTATCCTCCACTTAAGAGCTTGTTTTGAGAAGTCAGTTTCTGATTCTGGTGGGCTTTCATTTACAGGTGATTTGTGTCTTTTCCCTAACAGATTTTAAGGTTCTACTCTTGTGTTGAAATTCTGAAATCTTGACTATAATATGCATGACTGAAGATTTTGTTTGATTATGGATAATTGGAGCCCTATATGCCTCATTTATCTTCATGGAAAATTCTGTTTCTCTACCAGGGAAATTTTCTACCATGACATCTATGAACAGATTTTTAATATCATTTGTGGTATATTTTGCTTTTTCATTGACTCCAACCAATGTTAAATTATTCTTCTTTGTCTCATCTAGTAGCTGCTGGATTGATTTCTCATTGTTCCTTGCTATTTTTGAGAAATCTTTCTTTTCCTGGTCACTAATTGCAAGTCTGTCTTTGATATCTTTCCTCACATTGGCTAATCTATTTAAAATAATTTCAATATAATTTTTTTCTCCTGGATATCTGCTTGAATCTGCTTTATAGATTTCATTTCTTTCCTATGTTGAGCTTCCATTGCTGCATAATTTTCTTAAGCTCATCTATTTTTTGTCTGTAGCTGCTCTAGCATCACTAAGCATGGTCTTTATTCTGGACACCATCTCTGTAGTTATCAGAGATATTATTTCTGATTTCATTTTTTTCCAAAGCCTCATTCAATTTCTTTGTTGTTAGCATTTCAGAGAGGCCCATTGAGAGACTTTTGAATTGTTCCCCCTCATTTCCCCCTGATTTTGCCTTTGGTGAACTGCATATCTGGGGTTGCATTTTGTTTAAGTGTCTTCTCATTTTGTTTTCTTCTTTTTGTAGTTTAATTTTTGTGGTGATATTTGTAAATTCCCTATAGTGGATTGTTCTATTGCTGGTATTTAGGACCCTTAGGCAATGACTATTTCTCTGATGTAACTTCCAGGTATAGCTGGCTTGGGGGTTTTGAGTATTTTGGAACATCTTACCTCTTCAGTTTCTTGGAGATGAAAAGTTGCTGTGTTTTTGGCCCAGTCTCTGGTTTTTAGCACTGTGCTATGATAATTTCTGTGAACTTTTGTGAATCTCACAGAATACCAGGACAAAGAAATGTTTAGAACAATTGTATCAATTTTGGCTATAGTTGCACAAATAGCATCAAGCAGAGCGTAGAACATGACAAACTGAGCTAACTCTTTATCACTTTTAACCATATGAACTAGATTTGTGGTTATGTAGCAAAATTTCAAACAAACCAGAAAATTTTATGCAGTATAGTAGTCCTTAATATCAAAATTTCCCTCAAGGATTACAATTAAAATAGGCTAAGGGGAAAACTGAGAAGTGGAAGAGTAGGAAGAGATTAGAGGTAAGGTTGGGTGACAAAAAGAGATCACACTAACTTTAGGAAACTGGTGCAGAAGACTGGAAAGTAAAAAAGATGGAAGTGATACATGCAAAAACAGAACAGAATCACACCTGAAAAGAGGGAAGGAACCATGTTTACACTCAGGCAGTAAGATCACATGATGCATCCCAGACCACCCCAGGCTGCACACAGGACTTCTATCCAGAACACATAAAGAACTGAAAAACATCAAGCTCCCCAAATTCAAAGACTTTCTCCAAAAATAGTCATCTGAGCTGAACACACAGTTCTCAGAAGAAGATATACAAATGGCAAATAAATACATGAAGAAATGTTCACCATCACTGGTCATTTGAGAAATCCAAATTAAAACAACATTGAGATTTCACCTCACTCCAGAAAGAAGAGTGGCCATCAAGAAATGAACTGATAACAAACGTTGGCAAGGCTGCAGGGAAAAGTGAACACTGCTCCAATTTTGGTGTGGATATAGACTTGTGCAACCATTATGGAAATCCATATGGAGAATTCTCAGAAGACTAGGATTGGAAGCCTCATTCAATCCAGCTATTCCCACTCCTGGGTATTTTCCCAGAAGAACTGACAAGTTCATATCAAAGTGATATATGTGCACCCATGTTCATAGTGGCACAATTTATGATAGCTAAATCTTGGAGACAACCAAGATGACCATCAACTGCAGATTCATTGAAAAAGATGTGGCATTTTTATACAATGGAATATTACTCAGCTATAAAAATTATGATCTTGAGGCCTTCATAGGTACATGGAGACAACTTGAGACTATCTTCATTAGTGAAATAAATAAGAATCATATTTATAAATATCACATTGTGTCTCTAGTGTAAAAAGTAAACAAGAACTACCACTAATAAAACCAAAATGTGTAATTGCTATTGTAAAAAAGAGAGGAAAAGAAAGTACTCTAAGGGATATACCTGCATATAGGTTTGAGTGTGCAAAATAGATGGCCATATTGCTGAATCTTTGTTGGATCTTTGAGCAGAAGTTTTTGCAGTCTCACTGTTTGAATGTCTACTATGTATCCTCTAAATTTGTAACTTGAACAACTATATCCAAGATGACAATATTTAATTCATCAACTGGTGATTTCTTAGTCGTTTTTTTCTTTTAGAATTCTGTATTTTTGCTACCCTTTTTTTGTTTTGCTTTTTTTCTTCTCTTTACATAAAATTTTTAAAATGTGTAATTGTTATTATAAAAAAGAGGAAATAGGAAGTGCTATAAAAGATATAACTGCATGTATATTTAAGTGTGTAGGATTGATAACCATATCTCTAAGTTCTTGTTGGATTTTTTAACAGATCTGTTTGCAGTCTCACTAGAGTGTGCACTTTGTGTGCTTTAATTTTTGTAACACAAACAGCTATTTCTAAAAGGAAAATATGTAAATTTATCAACTAGTGATTTCTTACTGTTTATCTTTTTTGAAATTCTGTAATATTTCTACCCTTTTTCTGTTTTTTTCTCTTTAAATAAATAAAAAAAGAATGAAAAGCTGTGCTCCTTGTGAGAGGAGCCCCTAAAAAAGTAGATATAGCTGTTATATTTTTAGACAATGTGAAATTCAAACCAAGACTAACCAAAAGGGCAAAGATGATCACTTCATACCTGTTAAGGGAAAATTCCAAGAAGGAGAAATAACAATCATATGCACCAAGTATTAGTGCACTAAACTATAAAAAACAAGTATTAGCAGATTTGAAAAATCAAATATGCACTAGCATAATTGTAATGGGGAACCTTAATATGGAACTGTTATAATAGACAGATAAACTAGACAAAAAAATTCAAGAAATATCATAACTATACCAAATCTGTGAACAAATGTACTTAGTAATTGTCTGCAGAGGTTTCCACCTCATGAAATCAGAAAGCATATTCTTCTCAGTTGTACACAGTTGTTCTAGAAAAAAGACCACATTCTAGTTAATACATTTTAAAAAATAAAAGGATTTAAAAGTATTTCATATGTATTACCAGGCCACTTTGCAATGAAATTGGAAATCAATGGCAAATAAAACCAAAAAATAACATAAATACATGAAAATTAAATAATATCCACCTGAACAACCAATGGGTCAGAGAGGAAGTTAAAAAAGAAATAAACAGTATTTACAATTAAGTGATACTACCAATATAATATACTGGAACTTATAAGATGCAAGAAAGTATTCCTAAGAGAGAAATTGATAGTAGTTAATTGTCAAATCAGAAAAACAGACTAAGTTCAAATATACAACTTAATGTTGAATCTCAAACTTATAGCAAAAGAAGAATAAATCAAACCCAAGCTTATATAAGGGAGGAAATTATAAATATACAAGAAGGAATTAATGTAATTGAGAATAAGGAAGCAGTAAAAAGGATCAATGAATCAAAGATCTGGTCCTTAGAAAGATTAAATAAAATTGATAAAATGTTAGCCAATCTAATGTAAAAAAGAAAATAAAAGAAAAAAGGCACAAATTCATGCAATCACAAATGGAAGTGTGAAACCAAAATGGACCCTGTAGAAATCCAGAAGTTCTTGAGAACCTGTACTTTAATAAGAAGGAAATCACAAAAAATTGGACAGATTACTAGATACACTTGAACTGTCAAAAGTGAATCATGAAGATATAAAAGTTCCAAAATACACAGTATCAGCAATTCAACTGAAAAAGAAATGTTTTTATCGGTACCAGAGGTCAAACTCATGACTTCCTGCTTGCAAGGCAGGTGCTTATGCTACTGAGCTAAATCCCCAGCCCCTAAACTGAAAATGTAATAACAATAATAATTATAATTCCAACACAGAAAATCCCAGGATGTTCTGGATTCACTGCAGAATACTACAAGAAATTTAGAGAAGATCTAATTTCACTATGATGAAATTCTTTAATGAAATTGAAAGTGAAATAATATGTTCATTATGATTCCTATAAAAAAGTATTACCCTCATACCAATAGAACAGAAAGTCCCAACCCTGCAAAAAGAACTATAAGCCAATCTCCTTAATGAATATAGATGTTAAAAATTTTAATAAGATACTGCCAAACACAATGCAGCAAATCATCAGGAAGATTGTACACCATGATCAAGTAGGATTCATCCCAGGCATGCAGAGAAGTTTCAATATATGAAAATCAATTGATGTTATACACTATATTAACAGAGCCAAAGGCTCAAATCTTATGATCATCTCAAAGATGCAGAAAAAGCATCTGATGAAGTCCAACACTCATTTATGATAAATTCTACAGAAAATTTAAATAGAAATTCTTTATTGCAATCTTATAAAGGCAATCTATGACAAACCAAAAGCCAACATCAGCCAACATCACACACTAGGTGGCCAGAAACTGTAAGTCTTCTCTCTAAAATCAGGAACAAAACAAGGATGTCCATTATCACCATTCCTAGTCAATATAGTTTTGCAAATATTAACATGAACAAATACACAAGAAAGAAATAAAAAGAAAAAGGATAGAAAAGGGAGAGGTTAATGTATCATTACTTGTAGACAGCATAATATTCTATGTGAAAGACTCACAACACTTCACCAAAACTTAAAGATTTTTAAATTTTTTTTTAATTTTATTTTAAAGAGTGTAAAACAAAACATAACAAAACAGAACAAAGCAGATCAGAAAACAACAATGTAAGAGACACAGATTTTAAAGTAAGAAGAGAAGATCATCACTGTCTATCATATTGTCTCTTGTTTTCATCAAAATAGTTGTCCATATCTTCACACACAATGAATTCATACAAAACAAAATAGTATTAAATTGATCAGAATGGGATGATGAAGGAATTTTAAGGCCTTAAAAACCAGACAATAAGGAAATCAACAATGACTGAAATAATGTCTCTCATTCTCTTCAAAATAGCTGTCTATACCTTCAAGTATGTTGAAACTAAACAATAGAAAAGAGACAAATCACTCTGAACAAAGAATAATAGTATTGCTGGATTTCAAAGCATGACACTATGGAATCAGCACTGGGTACCTTAGTATGTTTTTCTTCAAATAATCTGTTCATTTCATTATACATTATATAATTGGTTCTCATAAACTGTTTAGGAGAAGTTCTATGCATGTATGAGTCTCTACATGTATACCTATCCTTTCTTTATTAGAGGGAAAAACAAAACAAAATAAAACAAATTCTGAGAAAAACATGAAAAAAAAACCAAATAAATAATTATAGCAAAAAGCCCCAAACACTGACAATTTAGGCCTTTGAAACAAGGTGGTAGGAGTATAACTAGGATTGTGATTTTACCTAATGATTTTCAAGAGTTTCTCACATCACCAGACACTAACATGCACAGTTGTTCCAAGCCTATGAATGTTAACTATTTTGTTCTAAGAACTTATGGAATTTGTAGCACAGCTATCCTAAGTGTGTTTATATAATTTTAGCTATTTTTTCTTTTCCCTTCCCTTTTCTTTTTCTTCATTTTCCCTGAGATATTATTTTTCCACTTTAAGCAGATTATTATCCTTTCACTGTATTTATTGAGGTTTTTGTATCTTATGTACTCTTACCATTTCTTATGCTAGGGAGACTATATGGTATTTACACATGTGTGTTTGATTTATTTCACTTATGAGTATGGTCCCAAGTTGCATCCATTTACTTATAAATATCTCAATGTAATGATTCTTTATAGCTGAGTAGTACTCCATTGTATAAAAAATTCAACAACTTTTTTATTCATTCCTCAGTTGATGGGCACTTAGGTTGTATCCAAGATCTGGCTATTACAAATTGTGCTACTATAAACATAGGTGCACATATATCACTTTGGTATTATGTTTTCAGTTCTTCTGGAGATATACCCAGAAGTGGAATAGCTGGGTAAAAATGGGGCTTCCAATCTCATTGTTTGAGGAACCTCCAGACAGACCTCCACAGTGATTGCACCAGTCTTCACTCAGATCAACAGTGCAGAAGAGCTCCTTTTTCCCTGCAGCCTCTCCACCATTTGCTGTTGGTAGTTTTATTGATCCTGGCCATTCTTTCTGGAGTGAGATGGAATCTGAGTGTGCTTTTAATTTGCATTTCTCTAATGACCAATGATGCTGAACATTTTTTCATGTATTTATTTGCCATTTATATTTCTTCATCTGAGAACTATGTATTCATCTCAGATGACCATTTTTGGAATGGGTCTTTGAATTTTGGGGATCTGATTTTTTAAAAATTTTTACATGTTCTAGACAGAAGTCTTTTGTCTGAGGGACAGTTCACTAAGATTTTTTCCCAATTTGTGGGTTTTCTCTTCATTATGCTGGAGATTTCTTTTGACATATAAAAATGCTTTAATAGGATGTCATTCCAGTTATTGACTCTGTGAAGTATTTCATGTACTGTTTATTATTCACGAATTCTCTATCTAACCCTATCTCTTCAAGATTTCTACCTATTTTGTCTTCCAACATATTTACTGTTTCTGTTTTAATATTTAGATCTTTGATCCACTTAGACTTTAGTTTAGTACATGGTGATAGGCATGGATCTAGTTTTAGTTTTTAGCATATAGAGAGCCAATTTTTCCAGCACCACTTATTAAAGAGACTATCTTTCTTCCAGTGGACATGTTTAGCCCCTTTGTCAAAGATAAGATGTCTGAGTCTGTTTGTAGTTGCAGTTTTATCTTCTAATCTATTCCATTGATCTTCAGGTCTGTTTTTATTCCATGGTGATTTTATTACAGTAACTTTGTAGTATAATTTCAAGTGTGGGATTGTCATGCCTCTTGCCTTTCCATTGTTGCTTAGAATTGCCTTTGCTATTCCAGGTCTCTTCTGATTCCAGATGAATTTTAGGAGTGATTTCCCTAGATCTGTGAGGTATGCTAGTGGTATTTTGATTGGGATTGCATTAAGTCTGTATAAAACTTCTGGGAGAATGGCCATTTTCACAAGATTTGTTCTTCCTCCCCATGAAAAAGGGATGTCTTTCCATTTTGTGAGGTTTTCTTTGGTTTCTTTTTTCAGGATGTTATAATTTTTCCTGAATAGATCTTTTGCTTCTTTTGTTAGATTGATTCCTAGGTATTTCATTTTTTGGAGGCTATTGTTCAGGGTGTGGCTTCTTTTATTTCTCTCTCAGTGATTTTACTGATAATGTATAGGAATGCTACTGATTTTTGAGTGTTGACTTTGTATCCAGTTACATTTCTCAATTTATTTAGTATACCTAGGAGTCTTTCACTGGGGGTTTAGGAGTCGTCTATGTAGAGTATCATGTCATCTGCAAATAAGGATGATTTAACTTCTTATTTTCCAATTCTTTCTCATTTCATTACTCTCATATCTAATTTCTTTGGCTAGCATTTCCAGTATTATATTGAATAAGAGTGGTGGTAAGGGACAACCTTGTCTTGTTCCTGATTTTAGGGTAAGGGCTTTCAAATTTTGACCATTTATTATGGCTGTTGGTTTGTCATAGATGGCTTTTATCTTATTGAGGTAAACACCATCTATTCCAATTTTCTGTAAGATTCTTATTATAAATAAGTGTTGGACCTTATCAATAGCTTTTTCCTACATCTCTAGATATGATCATATGGTTCTTATTTTTGGGTCTGTTGATATGATGGATTACCATTATTGATTTGTGTATGTTGAACCATCCATGCATTCCAGGGATGGATCCCACTTGGTTATGGCAAATAAATTTCTTGATGATTTTCTGCATTCTGTTTGCCAATATTTTACTAAGGAACTTTGCATCTATGTTCATTAGGGAGATTGGCCTGTAGTTCTCTTTTTTAGTTGGGCTTTTCTGAGGTTTTGGTACTAGATGGATATTTGTTTCCAGGGAGGACTTAGGGAGAATTGCTTCCCTTTCAATTTCATTGAAGACTTTGAAGAGTGTTGGCATTAAATCTTCTTTCAATTTCTTTAGGCATTCTGCAGTGAATCTGTCTGGACCTAGGCTTTTTTTGTTGGTAAGGATTGAATTACATTTTCAATTTCCTTAATTGATATTGGGTTATTTAGAAGTTTTATATCTTCTTGGCCCAGATTTAGTAATTCATATGTTTCTAGAAATCTGCCTAATTCTACTGTTATCAAGACTATGAGAGTAGAGCTTTTGCAAATAGATAGTGATGATCTTCTGTATTTCCACAGGGTCTGTAGTGATTTCACCCTTTCCTTTCTTATTCCATGAATTTGAGTTTTTTCGTTCCTTTTTTAGTAAGGTTGGCTAGAGGCTTATCAATTTATGTATTCTTTCAAAGAACCAAATATTTGATTCATTGATTCTTTGCATTGTTTTCTTAGTCTCTGTTGCATTGATTTCTGCTCTGAGATTTTTAATTTCCTCCCTTCTTTTGGCATTGGGATTGACTTGCTATTGTTTTTCTAGATGTTTGAGGTGTAACATCAGGTTATTTATTTGTGTTCATTCTGTTTTCCTGATGTGTGAATTCACCACAATAAATTTTCCTCAGAGAACTGCTTTGTAGTTTCTTTTGTCATTAATTTCTAGTTCCATGGTGCTATGATCTGATAACATGCTAGTTTATGGTCTATTTTAGAGGACATTCCATTTGCTGCTGAGAATAATGTATATTCTGATTTTGTTGGGTGGGTCTCTCTGTACACATACACCAAGTCCATTTGTTCACAGGTGTGATTCAGTTCTGTTATTTATTTGCTGATTTTCTCTCTGTTTGATCTGTCCCTTTGTGTCAATGATGTGTTGAGGTCTCCTATGATAAATGTGTTATTGCTTATTTGATATTTCATATCTGTTAATATTTGTTTTTTATAGCTGGGTGCTCACAAATTTGGGGTATATATATTTAAGATTGTAATTGCTTCCTTTGGACATTTTCCCTAACTAGTAGGCAGTGACTTTATTTGTTTATTTGGATCACTCTTGGTTTGAAGTTCACATTGTCTGCAAACAGAATAGCTACCCCTCCTTTTTCGGGAGAATCCTTTTGCATGAATTATTGTTTTCCATCCTTTGACCTTCAATCTATGAGTTTCCTTTTGGGTTACATGTGTGTATTTTTTACAGCATATGGTTGGGTGTTGTTTCTTGATTCATTCTGCAGTCTGGTTTCTTTTAATTGGTGAATTGAGGCCATTTTCTTTAATGATTATACCTGATATATATACTGGTTTACTTTTGACATGTTATCTTTCTGCTGTTGATTGTTTACCTTTCCACTCTGTTTAATTGTTTGCCTTGCTTAGTAGTTTTTTTGCCTATATCTCTCTAGAATGTCCTTCAGTATTCTTTACAGGATTGGGGTGGTGGTCATGAAATTCTTCAGCTGTTCTTTGTCATGGAAGTATCTTATGTTTTCATCCATTTTGAAGGACAGTTCTGCAGGGTACATCAATCTGGGTTGGAAGTTGTTTTCCTTTAGGATCTGAAATACTTCACTCCATGCTCTTCTGAATGTCATTTTTTGTGTTAAGTCTGCTGTGATTCTTCTGATACATTTTCCTTTATAGGTGATCTGTCTGTTCTCTCTATCAGTTTTAGTATTGTGTTCTTATGTTGGATTTCAGGGATGTTGATTATTATATTTAGGGGTGTAATTTTATTTTGGTTATGGCTATTTGGAGTTCTAAATACTTCATTGATCTGTGTGTCATTTTCCATACTCATGTTTGGGAAATTTGCAGCTATTACTTCTGTAAATAGCCTCTTTTTTTAGATTTTATTTAAAGAGAAACAAAAGCATGTAAAGGGTAGAGATAATATAGAATTCCAAAAAAAGATAATAAGAAACCACTAGCTAATAAATTACATATTATCCTCTTAGAAATAGTTGTTCAAGTTAGAAAATTAAAGAACACAAAGTAGATAGTCAGTGAGGCTGTGAACAGCTATGCATGCATGAATCTCTGCATGTATTTCTATACTTTCTGTATTAGAAGGAAAAACAAAACATAGCAAGAGAAAACAAAACAAATTCCTATAAAGACATGAAACCAAAAAGTTGTATAAATCCACAGTACAAGGTGATCTACAATGATTACTGTGTGGTTTCTTATTATCTTCAATAGAATCTCTATATCATTAATCATAATTGAATATAACAGTATAATTGAGTATAGCAGTAATTAACAATATTAGTAAAATAAACCATTGCAGACAGTATAAAATTTCAAGGCAGGTAATAATCAAACCAGAGTGGATATTCTAGTAGATCTTGTCATCTTAAGAGCAGTTGCCTATACTCTCAGACTTGATACTATCAATCATAACCACTTTGAATAAAATCTATCAATACAAAACAGTGATCCAACAAACCAGATTCAATTATGATCAGTCATAGTAAAACTGTGTAGATTTTACAGAGCTTTAGATTAAGTTAATAGGAAATTAAGGATGATTACCATACTATATCCTGTTATTTTCAGGATTACTGTCTGTGCCCTCAAATCTAGTACAAGTAGAGTGACTGGAACAGAATATAATACATCTAAGCAGAGTAGCATGAGTAATGTGTGTTTTAAAACCTGGTGTACTATGAACAATATAGCATATCAAGGCCATCTATGTTAGAGTTTCTAGTTATCCTTCTCTGCCTCATGTCTGCTATGTTACTTTTCTGCCTTTGTTTAGCTTTCTCCTTCATTCTACTGCCTGCCCCACTCATTGAGGCCTTTCTGCCACTGTTCCTAAAATCCTGGTATTTTTTTTCTCTCTCTCTAGAATGTCCTTCAGCATTCTCTGCAGGGTTGGATTGGTGGTCACAAACTTGCCCAATTCCTCTTTGTCATGGAAGCATCCTGTTTCTCCATTAATTTCTAGTGACAGTTTTTCAGCGTACATCAATCTGGGCTGGAGGTTATTTTCTTTATGGGCTTGGAATATTTCACTCCAAGCTCTTCTTGATCTGATGGTCTATGTTGAGAAGTCAGCCATGATTCTGATGGGCTTACCTTTATAGGTAAACTGTTTCTTTTCTCTGATGACTATTAATATTCTGTTTTTACATTGAATTTCTGGTATCTTGAATATTATATGTCTGGGTGTAGCTCTGTTTTGGTTGTAGGTGGCTGGAGTTCTGTATGCCTCACACAACTGAATGTCATTTTCTTTTCCCATGCTTGGGAAGTTTTCCTTAATTATTTCGGTGAATAGCCTTTTTAATTTGCCTGTTTTTATTCCTGCTTCTTCATTCCTGTTTCTTATTCTTAAATTATAGATTCTCTTGTCATCTTCTAGCCTTTGTATTGTTACTGCCTGTTTTCTTGTTATTTTTAAGAGCTCTTTCCTTTCATGATCACACATTGCAAACTTATCTTCAAGTTTTGATAGTCTATCCTTAGTCTCTTTTAAGGCATTTTGCCAGCTTACAATTGAGTTTTCAATGTCCTGGTAGTCTCTTTGAATCTTCTTCATGTATTCTATATTTTCTTTATATTCTTTATCAAATGTTTCTCTCCTTTTTTTGTGTTCCTCCCTTCTTTTGTCTGTATCATCATGAGAGATGCTTCCTGAGAGCACTTCTTTTATTACTCTACTCATATCCTGCTTCACCTGATTTAAGATTTCAGATATGAGCTAGTCTACAAGGTCCCAAAGATATCTCTTAATGTCCATTGAATCCATGTCTGATGTTGTGTGTTTGCAGCCCTCAGGCTCCCTTGTTTTTCCTTCTCCTGGATCAGGGCTCTCAGCGTTCTGGGCTGGGGCCTCCTCCTGCCTCTCTCTCCTGTCATGGCCTAGCTTCCTCCACATAGTTTACAGTGCAGGTCCCAGCCCCTTCCCTGTTGGCCATGTTTCCTCTGAAGTACGCTGGCAAGGGAACTCCATCCTTTCTCTCCTGCTCTTGTCACTGCAGTTTAAGCTGGCTTTGTATGCCTGCCCCTCCCCACTAGGCCAGCCAAATTTCAATGGTGATCAACCTGTCAGTGTGTGCTAGGTGCAGGCAATCAATTTGGGATGTCTCATTGGGTCCCAGCCAGGGGCGCAGCCCAGTCCAAGCAAATCACATGAATCTGCTCTGAGGAGGGAGCAACTAAACAAAGTCACCGTCACTCCCAGTTCAGGCTCCTCCTGCCTGATTTCAACATGTTGCCCACCAGGTCACACCCTTCCCGTGGGGGGGGTCTCACTCCCAGCACTGACCGTGGATCAATGAACGTTCAACCACCAGCTCTGCTCTCCGCTCTTTGTTGGGCTCACCAACCCCTGACTTCAGCGCTGCCGTTTTTCCTGTGAGTGGTGGTGGGAATGAGTTTAGGTGGCTCTGCCTGCCATTGCAGATTCAAGCTGGTGCAATCTTGGCAGGTCATCATGAAAATGCTGTGTCCCTTTAGTTTTTGGCTGTTTCAGTTGTAGTCCTGAAGTATTTGATGAGCTTTTTTAAGTTTTAATTTCTTCCTGTGCCAAGAGGATCCATATCCCTCTGTCTGGGTCTCTCCAGGGTGTTTTATTCTGGCATATGAATTGTTTCTCCCAGGAGGCTTTGTATTTTGTTGCTCACTGATTGGCCATCTTGTCTTATCTCTCTGCCACAATATATTAAAGAGGGTATCTTTTTCCCAGTGAAGGTGTTCGGCCTCTTTGTCAAAGGTAAAGTAACTGAGTGTGCTGGAAATGTTTCTGCCTATTCTAATCTGTCCATATATCCTCAGGTCTATTTTTTCCCAGTACCATACTTTGTTTATTATGACAGATTTGTAGTATTACTTAAAATTGGAGATCGTGATCCCCTGAATTGTCCTTTTTGCCCACAATGACTTTTGATCTTCTAGGTATTCTCTAGTTCCACACGAATTTTAAGATTGTTTTTTATAGTTCTGTAATGTATCCCACTGGTATTTTGATTGGGATTGCATTAAATGTGTATAACAATTTTTGAAGTATGGCCATTTTCATTATAATGGTTCTTCATAACCAGGAACAAGGGATTTTTTAAATTTTCTGATATCCTCTTTGATACCCTTTTTTAGAGTACTGTAGTTTTCAATGTAAAGATATTTTACCTCATTCATTACACTGGTTCCTAAATCTTTCATTTTTTATCTTATTGTGAAAGATATGGTTTCCCTAATTTTTCTCAGTGAATTATTTGTATACAAAAATGCTATTGATTTTTGAGTGTTCCTATGTTTTATGTCTAGATGTCCCCCAAAAGCCTTATGAAGTAATGAGGAGCAAGCTTTTTAGAGGTGGCTGAATCAAGTTTTCAATTGTTTCACTGCCCAATGCTGGAATTAAGGATGTGAGTGTTAAACACACATTAGGGCAGGCAGGCTGCATACAACATGAAGGAAACAAAGAGGCTCATCTCTCTCTCTCTCTCTCTCTCTCTCTCTCTCTCTCTCACACACACACACACTGTGAGCTAAATAAGCATTTCTTCATTTTATTTTTGGGCATTGGATATTTTATCTCAGCAATGAGAAAAGTGCTGGCTTTGTATCCAGCTATGCGACTGAATTTGTTTATTCAATCTGGAAGTATTTGATGAAGTTTTCATGTTCTTCTATGTAGAGTATCATGTCACCTGCAAATAATGATAATGTAACTTCTTTCTATCTTACCTTTATGTCTTTTAGTTCTTTATATTGTCTAGTTACTCTGGCTAATGTTTCCAAATCTATGTTGAATTTGTAATTTTAGAGTGAAAGCTTTAAGTTTTTGACCATTTAATAAAAATTTAACTGCTAGTTTGTCATAGATGGCTTTTAGAGATATAGATAAAAATCATTTATTCCAAATTTCTATGGAGTGGTCATGAATGGATGCTGAACATTTTCCAATTTTTTTTTGGTCTCTATTGAGAAGGTCATGTGGTTCTTGTCCTTGGTTTGGTTAATGTGGTGTATTACATTTATTAATTTCCATACATAATTTCCTGCATTCCTGGGGTCAATTCTACCTTGCCATAGTGTATAATCTTCTTGAAGATTTTCTGCATTCTTTTTGCTGGTACCTTATTGAAGATTTTGCATATATGTTCATTAGGAAGATTGACGTATAATTGTCTTTTTTTGATTGGGTCTTTCTCTAGTTTTGCTATCAGGGCACTACTTGCTTCCAGGAATGACTTGGGAAATATTATATCCCTTTTGATTTTATAAAGACTTTGAGGAGTAGTCTCATTTGATCTCTAAATTTGTTATAGGATTCAACAGTGAATCCATCAGAACCTGGGCTTTTCTTTGTTCACAGATTTTTAAGTATGACTTCAATGACTAATATTGGGTTACTTAGGATTTTTATGCTCTCTGGATTCAGCTTTGATAATTCACATGATTTGTCTATTTCTTCTGTGTTTTCCATCTTATTAAAATACAAGTGTTTGCAGTAGGTATCAAAGATCTAGATTTCTTCAGGATCTATTTTGATTTCACACTTTTCATTCACAGTTGCATGAATTTGAGGGTTTTTTTCTTTTCTAATAAGGGTGGCTAAAGGTTTTTCTATTTCATTTAATCCTTCAAAGAATCAACTCTTCCATGAGTTTACTCTTTATATTATTTTCATAGTCTCAGTTGCATTCATTTCTTCTCTGATTTTTATAATTTCCTCCCTCCTACATGCTTTCAGTACACTTGCTCATCTTTTCATACTTGAGATTCAACATCAGTCTGTGTACTAGAGCTCATTCTGTTTTTCTGATATGGGAATTCACTACTATCAGTTTGCCTCCTAGGACTGCTTTCATTGTGGTCCAGAAGTTCCAGTATGCTGTACTTTCATTATTGTTTAACTGTACAAACTGTATAACTTTATCTGTGGCCCTTGGTTGTTAAGTAGGGTGCTATTTAATTGCCATATGCTTATGAAGTTTTTGTGGTTTCTTTTGCCACTGGTTTCCAACTGAGATCTTTCTTGATCTAAACATAGCACCAAAAGGAGAAAGACTTGTTGGGAGAGTAATTGTCACATTAAGTACTTCTAAGAGGCCAAGTCAGATAAACATTAAGGTGTGACCAGTCTTGCTTTGCCAAGATAGAGCTTACTATTGGGTCTTGACAATATCTGTTATGTAACATCACTCCATTCCTGTATTTCAGTTACTGTGTACTGGAGTTGATTAGATGAAATGCCAGAATGCTGGAAATGTAGGGAGTCAGGTTGAAGTTCTCATTAAGAGAAATTTTGTCATCTTCTAAGAAAGTGGGTGGAGTGGTAAACAGTTGGAAATCAACCTCTGTGTGGTTCAGAATCCAGGTGTCAGAATATAACAATGAGGGAAAGAGAATGAGGCAAGTGGCTCCCAAGTACCCAGCAAAGATCTGAAGCAAGAATTGGAGCCCAAAGGGACAGTGAAGACAGGGACATGAATTCAGAAGAGGGAGTTGGCAAATGCTGCTTTCCCTCTAAATCTTGACTAGTGTGTTAATGGTTGATACATTGTGTCAATTTGAGAAGTGTAGAAGCTTAAGTAAGCAATTCAGCAGTTCTACACCCTACAGTATAGAGGACATGCCTTTACTGCTTTAGGATGTGGTTTA